>JARQOC010000003.1:104531351-104621351 GCA_033576535.1 Allobates femoralis | reverse complement strand
GGGCTGCTGCTGTATATACCCTGGGGCTGCTGCTGTATATACCCTGGGGCTGCTGCTGTATATACCCTGGGAAGGCTGTTGTAACACTGCTGGGGCCTGTATATACCACTGGGGAGGCTGCTGTATACCACACTGCTGGGGGCTGTATACTACCACTGGGGAGGCCTGTATACCACACTGCTGGGGGCTGTATACCTGTGCTGGGGTCCACCCTCGGCTTATACACGAGTCAATCGTTTTTCCCAGATTTTGGGGGCAAAAGTAGGGGGGTCGGCTTATACACGGGTCGGCTTATACACGAGTATATACGGTATATCTTAAAAATAGGCACATTGAGCTACATACACTTAGCCTGATATGTTTTGAACTAGTGTTCTTTCTCGTAGGCTCTATACAAATGGCTCAAACACACAGATATAAACACATGGAATAAAAAACATTGAATGTGATGAAATTCCTGATGAAGAGGTCGAGATGACCTTGTAACGCGTCGGAATAAAGAGCACCGTTTTTATTACTATGGACGTCGGTCATCTTATACACAGCAGCGCGGATCGTACACATTTGTCCTTTGGAGAGAAGAGGAAACTTTCTTATATAAACAGTGGGAATCTATTTAGACCACTTGCACTCCTTGTGCACCATAATTTATTTTCATTCAGCACAAGTCCTTATACAGATAGTTGGAACAGTACTATGTCCCCTGAATGTTTGGCTGCAGAGGTCACATGCAATTGTCATCTAATAACCATTACTGTATCTCCAATTTTGGAAGATTGTATGTCTAATAAAAACTTGGAGACACTTAAAGGGAACCTTTCGCCAGGTTTTTGCTTCCTAATCTGAGAGTAGAATAATATAGGACCTGAGATCCTGATTGCAGCGATGTGTCCGGCATATTCACAAACTGCTAAATCTGCAGCAGAGAAAACACTAAGGCTGGTTTCACATTGAGATTTAGTTAAATCCAATGCTGTCCGATGAAAATCGGGCAGCATCGGATCCAAACTGATCCCTGCAATCAGATGCCAAATAGGCATCCGATTCCAACGTTTTGTAGGATCAGTTTGGTCTCCTGTCACCTAGCTCCCCTCCTGTCTGCCTCCTGTCATCTCGTTGTTCCCCTGGTGTCTCCTGCTGTCCCCTGCTGTCCCCCTGTTGTCCCCTGCTGTCCCCCTGTTTTGCCCTGGTATCCCCTGCTGTCCCCCTGTTCTCCCCTCTCCTCTTATCCCCACTCTTCCTGTCATTCCAGCATAAAAAAATCTTTATTCTCACCTGCCAGCGCTCCCCCGGCGTGTTCATAGAGCTCCCGATCGGTTTTACAGGACCTGCGATGATGTCAGAAGGGTCATCGGGGCGCATGTGAATCGGGTTGTAACATCATCCCAGGTCCTGTTACAGAGCGGGAGCTGATGGAGACGCCGGGGGAGCACTGGCAGGTGAGAATAAAGATTTTTTATTTTAAACACTTGATTTTAGTTATATTTCACTTCCGCAATGTATGTATATACATTGCGGAAGTGAAATTAGGCGGCACACAATTGTTTTAGTGTACTGAGCATGTACTGAGCATGCTCAGTACACTAAAATCGGGTCCGAAGAGACATCAGATGTTTCCTCGGACCCGGCTCCATAGGGCATCTGATCGGATTTGGCATAATTGCCATTCAATTTGCGTCCAATCCGATTCTTTCCGATTTTTTTCAGGAGCCAAAATTGCAGCAGTCTACGATTTTTTCTCCTGCAAAAAATCAGACAGAATCAGATCGGACGCAAATCGGATGGCAATTATGCCAAATCCGATCCGATCCCCATTGGATAACATGGGGGTTGATTCGGATCCGATGCTGTCCGATTTTCATTGGACAGCATCGGATTTAACTAAATCGCAATGTGAAACCAGCCTAATTTTATCAAAATGACAGCAAGCAGCTCAGTAAATGACACATCGCTGGAATCATGGTCTCCATTTCTACATTATGCTGCTCTCAGATGGGATGGCAAAAACCTGGTGACAGCTTCCATTTACAGTAAGTCCACAATTTATTTAATTGTCTGTGCTAAAAAAGTGGTGTAAAAGTGATGTAAATTGGAAAATATTTGCGCAATAAACTTTTGTGCAAAATGTAGAGACTTTTGACACTTTTACGCCACTTTGGACAACTTTTTAAAAAGTGAGCAGAGATTTGTGGGGGTATGTAGCATGGCATGACCCAACAAATTCATTAAAGTGGTGCAGGTTATTGAAGAAATTTAGTCATGACTAGGGTATATGTCTGTCTCTGGCACATGACAGCTGAAAGATGCGATGAATTCATTAAGAAGCTGACACATCTTACTGAATTAGACATATATTACTCCAGTGGACTCTGCATCATGTTTGGAATACAAAATGCTGATTTTGATGAATCTGCCCCTAAGGATTCAGAAGCTGAAAGTTTCTGATCATATTAAAAGTGGCTTCTGCTTCATCATCTGCATTTTTTAAAGTTATTTTTTTGTTCTATCGTTCTTTTTTCCGCTTGTCGACTTTGCACCATATTAATTAACACGAACGCATTGTTTGATCAATTGACTCAAATTGAAGGATACTATTTTTTTCACCTTTTTAAAGTAAAAAGTAGCAGCAGACCTTTTAATAATCATTGTAATGTAGCGTGCCTTCAAGTGTGCAAAAGAGTTTGTAAACCACTAAATGGTTGTACATAATTGTGCAAAAATGTAACATTTTAAAAAGTCACAACTGATGTTTTAGGACAACCAACAATCACATAATAACAAACAAGAAAAACTGAATAAAGGTATCTATTAAAAAATCCATATTAAATAATGAATGGGAAATAAATAAAAAAGTCACTACATTCACTCTCAGTGCTGTTGTCACGCCAATGATGGTTCGATAGCAGGGTGTTAAGCACATGAAGGAAAGTGATCACAGTCACTCTGTAGCCGCACGTCCACCCAGTGGATTCCTGTGCAAGCTAGGACTCTGACTGTGCAGTCCCCAAAGGTACCTGCACAGATAGGAGTGTCCCTGACCACAGAACTAGATGATAACTGCTCGGGCCTTGCTACTTGATAGGCAATTGAGAGTTTCCCATACCTCCAAAGGAACCAGGGGCAGGGATGTTACGGGTGAAAACTACAACTGAGCAAGCATACAGAGGCAGGCAATACCAACGTGACATTGTTCAAGCTGGGATAGAGTATACCTAAACTATCCCACCAGCTAGGAAATCCTAAATTAATCCCTGTCCCAAGATTACCCTTCATAGAGAGATAGATATAATGTCAGCGCTCGAATAACAACCAGGACACGGCTCAGTAGATAATTACCTCTTAGTTTTATTAGTTCAGTGTAGGATTCCAGATCTCCACAACGCGTTTCAGCGCTGAGTGCGTCTTTCTCAAGTGATTACCGGAATCCTCTCTTACAAATGTTTATATACACTCCACAACATAGGAAAAGGGGAAAAGGGGAGGGGAAAGAGTATTGCACAAGTATATAGTAATGTCCGTAATGGATCATGGAAAGGATCCCATGGTCACTAGCTCGTCTGTGTGTATATGAGTTACAATCTACAATACATGAAATGGAGGACAGATTCAATCAGGCAATTTGAATGCAACTGAATGATAAAATAATAAAATAATTGCACATATGGTACAAAATATGAAATGTAATACAATAATACATGATTAGATTAAAAATGGTTAACAAAGTTTACCTAAAAACCACCATTATATGTATATGTATATAAACAAGAAAATCTGTAAAAATATATAAAAAAATATATAAAAAAATTTATATAAAAGCCATATTTAAAAGCATTATTTCTAAAAAATATGATTTAATTAGTATTCTCCAAGGTGATGTTGAGTCCTTCTGGTGATAAAGTGCCCATTTTAAAAATCCAGAAGGACTCTCTGCTGTTCAGAGTATGTGTTCTGTTAATAATATTATCACCTATCTGTTCAATAATAAGGAGTTTTAGTTTGGAAGGATCTCTATTATGAAATAAGTCAAAGTGCTTAGATACGCTATGCTTTAAAAAACCTATACTAATATTATGCCTGTGTTTGTTTAATCTTGCCCTCATGCTTTGTATGGTCCTACCTATGTATTGGTGCCCGCATGGGCACTCTAATAAATAACAAATCGAGAGGAGCAATCCAATCTCTGTTTGATTTCATATATTGAATTAGTGGTATTGGATCTAAACTTTGTTGTACCGTGAATAATGCTATTGCAACATTTACACCGGCGAACCCCACATCTGTAACATCCTTTCAAGGTGTCTAATGGAGATGTCACAGATATTGGTTCTTTATGGTTAATAGACAAAATTCTGCTCGGAGCCAAAATATTATGGAGGTTTCTCCCTCGCCTGAATATAATTCTGGGTTGTTTGGGAATAATTTTTGATAAAACGGGGTCTCCCTGCAAAATAAACCAGTATTTCTTCAATAAAATATAAATATTTTTGTAAGATTTGTTAAAAGTTGTGATTAGATTACAATTATGTGTGGTTTTAACATTTATGGCATCCTCTTTTATTTTCTTTTTGTCTCTAAGATTCCCTAGATACTCAAGTTGTGTATACCCTTTACATTTATTGTATGCATCCTTTAAAAGGTTGCTTGGATATTTTTTGGCTTTAAACCTCTGTTTCAAGATTCTGGCTTCAGCAACAAAATCTCTATCTTCGGTACAATTCTTCCTAATGCGAAGGTATTGTCCTATGGGATGTTCCTTATCCATGATGGTAAATGGCTACTATTGAATTCCAAATAACTATTCACATCCACATTCTTAAAGAATGTGGACGTGCTACTGTAGCCTTCCTGGTTGATCCTAATAAGTAGATCCAAGTATTGGATATGGGAATTGGAAACATTCATTGAAAAACTCAAACCCCAATTATTACTATTAAGGTAACCAACGAACTCCCTTGCCTCATCTTCATTGCCTGACCACAGGAAAAATAGGTCATCTATATATCTTTTATAGAATTTATTGTATTTAATGCCTAATAGGGACTGTGCGGGTGCCTTCGAGTCTGTGGCCATCGCACAGTCCCTATTAGGCATTAAATACATTAAATTCTATAAAAGATATATAGATGACCTATTTTTCCTGTGGTCAGGCAATGAAGATGAGGCAAGGGAGTTCGTTGGTTACCTTAATAGTAATAATTGGGGTTTGAGTTTTTCAATGAATGTTTCCAATTCCCATATCCAATACTTGGATCTACTTATTAGGATCAACCAGGAAGGCTACAGTAGCACGTCCACATTCTTTAAGAATGTGGATGTGAACAGTTATTTGGAATTCAATAGTAGCCATTTACCATCATGGATAAGGAACATCCCATACGGACAATACCTTCGCATTAGGAAGAATTGTACCGAAGATAGAGATTTTGTTGCTGAAGCCAGAATCTTGAAACAGAGGTTTAAAGCCAAAAAATATCCAAGCAACCTTTTAAAGGATGCATACAATAAATGTAAAGGGTATACACAACTTGAGTATCTAGGGAATCTTAGATACAAAAAGAAAATAAAAGAGGATGCCATAAATGTTAAAACCACACATAATTGTAATCTAATCACAACTTTTAACAAATCTTACAAAAATATTTATATTTTATTGAAGAAATACTGGTTTATTTTGCAGGGAGACCCCGTTTTATCAAAAATTATTCCCAAACAACCCAGAATTATATTCAGGCGAGGGAGAAACCTCCACAATATTTTGGCTCCGAGCAGAATTTTGTCTATTAACCATAAAGAACCAATATCTGTGACATCTCCATTAGACACCTTGAAAGGATGTTACAGATGTGGGGTTCGCCGGTGTAAATGTTGCAATAGCATTATTCACGGTACAACAAAGTTTAGATCCAATACCACTAATTCAATATATGAAATCAAACAGAGATTGGATTGCTCCTCTCGATTTGTTATCTATTTATTAGAGTGCCCATGCGGGCACCAATACATAGGTAGGACCATACAAAGCATGAGGGCAAGATTAAACAAACACAGGCATAATATTAGTATAGGTTTTTTAAAGCATAGCGTATCTAAGCACTTTGACTTATTTCATAATAGAGATCCTTCCAAACTAAAACTCCTTATTATTGAACAGATAGGTGATAATATTATTAACAGAACACATACTCTGAACAGCAGAGAGTCCTTCTGGATTTTTAAAATGGGCACTTTATCACCAGAAGGACTCAACATCACCTTGGAGAATACTAATTAAATCATATTTTTTAGAAATAATGCTTTTAAATATGGCTTTTATATAAATTTTTTATATATTTTTTTAATATATTTTTACAGATTTTCTTGTTTATATACATATACATATAATGGTGGTTTTTAGGTAAACTTTGTTAACCATTTTTAATCTAATCATGTATTATTGTATTACATTTCATATTTTGTACCATATGTGCAATTATTTTATTATTTTATCATTCAGTTGCATTCAAATTGCCTGATTGAATCTGTCCTCCATTTCATGTATTGTAGATTGTAACTCATATACACACAGACGAGCTAGTGACCATGGGATCCTTTCCATGATCCATTATGGACATTACTATATACTTGTGCAATGCTCTTTCCCCTCCCCTTTTCCCCTTTTTCCTATGTTGTGGAGTGTATATAAACATTTGTAAGAGAGGATTCCGGTAATCACTTGAGAAAGGCGCACTCAGTGCTGAAACGCGTTGTGGAGATCTGGAATCCTACACTGAACTAATAAAACTAAGAGGTAATTATCTACTGAGCCGTGTCCTGGTTGTTATACGAGCGCTGACATTATATCTATCTCTCTGTGAACGGCCCGCACCTTCCCTCCGGGATGCGCGATATTGAGCAGCTCGGCTCCAGGACCTCGCTCGCATTAATCCACCACTCCCCTACCTGTGGCTCGTCAGTCATCGGCTCGCATGATCGGGGATCGCAGCACAGCCTCCACGTATCGGGGCCCTCCGGCCTGGAGGCCGCGCTGGTCTATTCCTCGCTCGTCAGCCAGTTGTGCGGCCCGGCACAACCGCACCAGGTGAGCACCGGGGATTATAATCGTCCTCACCCTACATAATTAAGCAGTGTGGCGCAACTTGTTTTCTTTTATATTCCAAGATTACCCTTGACGGTGGGGATGCCTGGGTCTTGTACCTTACGAGGCTCCTGGATTGGAGTCACCGAGATGTCCCCCCCCAAAAGGGAATGCAGGTGCTGGAGAGCAGGGGAACACACAGAAAACCCAGGCAAGACAACAGGTATTGATTAAAAACCAAACAATCAACTTATATATATTTATTGACATATATGTGTTAAAACTGCAACCATTTAGAGGTATGCAGGGATAATTGGGCTTATCACTACTACACTATATTCTCAACAACCAAAACAAAGACATTCCAACCCAAATTTAATGGAGAATGCAAATTTATTTATAAGTGGATCACAGAGGGGAACATACAAAAGACACTCAATATGATAAGGACAATTATTCACCATAACTTAATACATGTCAACAACAACAGCAATCTATGAGTTACATACAATTGTATACTAAGGGGTATCAAACAAATTAACCCTTAGTGACTCATACATAATGCTGTATATAATTAAGATAGCAATGTGTATAAATGGATTGCATTAATATTAAAGTGCTCTGTGCTTATGACTATTGCATATACTAATTAGTCTGCAATTTACTACAGCAAGGTTTACCACTGTACATCACCTCAATCCTTGCAACTGCAAAGGGTAATCATATAAGGAGGACCACCCACTACAGCAATATGTGACCAAAACCTATGGAGCTATACCAAGTTCCAGGCTCTAACTCACTCAGTAATAAGAAAACGAGCAGCCAAACCAAAACCGCTCAAACCACTTATCAACACCCGCTATCAGGGACAGTTAATCCATGAGTTACATACAATTGTATACTAAGGGACATCGTGCAGATTAACCCCTAATGACTCATACATGATGCTGTATATAGTTAATTAAGATAGCAATGTGTATAAATGGATTGCAGTAATAATTAAAGTGCTCAGTGCTTATGACTATTGCATATACTAATTAGTCTGCAATTTACTACAGCAAGATTTACCACTGTACATCACCTCAATCCCTGCAACTGCAAGGCGGTAATCATATAGGGAGAACCACCCACTAAGCATATGTGACCATTACGTATGGAACTATACTAAGTCCCAGGCTCTAATTCACACATTGGTAAGGGGAACGAGCAGCTAACCACTAAAACCACTCATCATCACCTGCTATCAAGATAGTAAATAACCAACTAGGTGAGTAATTTACCTCAGAAACCTTGTCAGAGTGAAGCCCTACACGTGTTTCGGTGAATAACCTTCGGCACAGGGCATGTCTATAAAAGGAGAAGTGCGCCTTAAAAAGGCCGCCCCAACCAATCAGTGACTCCCCGCATGCTTACGCCGACGTAACGTCATGGTTGCTAAGGTGATGTGGCAATGCGGCGGTGTCATACCCACATGATGTATCATGTGACCCTTATCATCAAGGGAATAGACGCCACCGCAATACCGCCCACCGCAGCCAATGAATGACTATGCGGCACAGGCAGGGAGCGAGTGATTAGTATGAAACTTATGGGGAACAATTAGATTTATAATAAATACCGCCACAGTACACAATACATGAACGTATATTAATACTACTCTGCAATCACCATATAGTTATATCCATAAATGTATTTGGACAATGGTATTAACATGCCAGATTATAGACACTTATTTAACCAAAGTATCATGTACTCACTTATATTAAACATGACCACAATAATTCAATAATAATCATAAGGTCATACTATACAATTTGGTGCTAAAACATAATATATCAATGTATATCATCTTACAAAAAAGCATGTGCCATGCCCATAACATCGATTTATTAACATGAAAACACATATGACAGTTACTTGCTTTTAATAATATCAACAACTATTAGAAATTGCAGAGAGATCCTGAACTTGCTAGTAGATGTCCTCACTGTATCACACGTCCATGAAAGCGCATCACAACGGCAATATGAAATAATATTTCAACAGGCCTAATAACATTAAATATAAATAGCAGTGACTTAAAACACAAATACCGACAATCAAATAAAGGGAATAAAACTGAGGTTCTCATTAAGCCCTTTCGGTTGTACCGTTTGTAATGTCCAAATCCATTTGCTCATTTTTGAGCAAGACGCTTGCTAATATTGCCACCCCTTATATCAACATCCACTAAATCAATACCCTTAAGTGTGGAGGCACACTGGCGCAAAACTCGCGCAAGTGCAATGCGTGAAAAAAACGCATTGCACTCGGACCTGTATCTTTAAATGATACAGGTCACACCAATGCGAGTTTCACACATTACTCTCGCTTTGCGAGAGCAATGCGAGTGCAATCGCAGCATGCTGCGATTGCACGCGATTCCCTCGCGCGGGAGGCCATTATAAGTATATGGGTGCGAGTCAAACTCGCACCCACACAGCACACAGTGCGATACTCGCACCCTGTGCTGTTAAATTCTAGTTATTGGTTTCCCGGTACAGTAAGTAATCATCTTGTACCGCTGTGTCAGCAGTGCCAGATGATTACTGAGCACCCAGCTGATGGGCACTTTTGTATATTTTGAGGGCTTAAACTGCATATGCAGCATCTGTGCAGCATATGAGCACAGATGCTGCATATGTGCTAAATAACCCCGGTAATAAAGGGTTAGTATGTGTTAATGTAGTGGCACCATGTCTACAGGGATTGCCCCCCTCCCTAGAGATATGGTGCTTATAATCATTGGTGGTTCAGGGGTTAACTTGCTTCATTACTGAATAGCCGGCATTTGTCGGCTTTCAGTAATGTGCTCTGACAGCCGGCGGATCCTGGCTGTCAGAGCGCGGTAGATACCTCTTAGCGCATCTACACTGCTGGGCAGCGTCCTCAATGAGGAGCTGTCCCAGGTACTTAGAATAATAGCGTAGTTAAGCCGCCGCCGCTATCCATGGAGGTGATGCTGAAATGTTCATCTCCATGGAGACATGGTGCCACTACATTAACACATACAACCCTTTATTACCAGGGTTATTTAGCGCATATGCAGCATCTATGCTCAAATGCTGCACAAATGCTGCATATGCAGTTTAACCCGTCAAAATATACAAAAGTGCCCATCAGCTGGGTGCTCAGTAATCATCTGGCACCGCTGACACAGCGGTACAAGATGACTACTTACTGTACAGGCAAAGCGGGAAATTTAAACTCTGTGGCTTTGACAGCCGCAGAGCTTTAATTTCCCGACAAATGCTGTCCGCGGTCCCTCAGGACCGTGGACAGCATCACAAACACCGTCACAATCACGCACCACACACGCACTCACACCTAACAGTCACAGCACACTAACATACATACAGCCAGCCACACTCACCATACTCACCATACTCGCACCATACACACCCACAAACACGCACAGCACTTGCATTACTGTCATGCATCAAAAACGCGGCGTTTTTGATGCATGATAGTGTGCCTCCACCCTAACTCGCAGCAATCTACTGTCACAATTGTGATAGCTATGGAAATGACGAGGTATCGTCTTTAGTGTGCCGACATTATCTATGAGTCACTAAGGGTTAATTTGTTTGATACCCCTTAGTATACAATTGTATGTAACTCATAGATTGCTGTTGTTGTTGACATGTATTAAGTTATGGTGAATAATTGTCCTTATCATATTGAGTGTCTTTTGTATGTTCCCCTCTGTCATCCACTTATTAATAAATTTGCACTCTCCAATAAATTTGGGTTGGAATGTCATTTGTTTTGGTTGTTGAGAAGAAAGACAACAGGTATTGCAGTGTTCCATCAGATCTCCAAATAGATGCTTCGCTGCTGCCAGACCAACAACACCACAAATGAACAAAAGCGAGCTTCACTGCAGGGAGGTACGCATGCTCTATCACCGACATGGAGTGAGGTCAGAGGAGGGTAGCTATAGAGGAAGGGGAAGGTAATTACAGCTAAAGCTGAAGGCTAAGAGAATACTTCATCCAGCAGTGAAAAGGTTCTTAACCCCTTGAGAGTAGCAGAGCAAGGACATGGGTAAAACTGTTAAGTGAGCTCTACAGAAAATCTACGATTAATCAAATGCTGAAACCTTCTAAGCTCAGGTCCCCCAGAGGTGACAATAGCATGTTGCACACTGATGACAGCTGTCTATGTAAAAACTGACATAAGGATATGTTCACATACAATTTTTGCAGTAGTTTATTTTCTGCAGCCGAAACCTGCTCTCTTTAGAGTAAAAACACCTTTTTTGGGCATTTTCTGGGGATTTTTTTAGTGTTTTTTGGGTGCAGATTATACAGTGATTTGTGTTCAGTATATGTTTAACAAAGGTGGTTTTAGTCACAAAGGCGCTTCAAAATCACTGCAAAAATACGGCAAAAAGTATAGTTGTGTTTTTGGCAGCAATCTTTTACATTCTCATTGCTCTTGAGGCCCAGTTACACACAGATATCTGTGCAGATATTGTTTGCAGATCTCTGGTTGCAGTGAAATCATGGACACATAGTTCTATTTTGTCGCCATGTACAAATGTAACAATGTGTCCATGATTTCACTGCAACCAGAGATCTGTGAACAATCTCTGCACAATTATATGTGTGTGTAACTGGACCTTTATGAGTGAGAAAAACACTGTAAAAACCGTGAAAGAATTCATGTTGCAGATTTTAACCCCTTCATGACCCAGCCTATTTTCACCCTAAAGACCTTGGCATTTTTGTCAACTCTGACCAGTGTCCCTTTGTGAGATAATAATTCTGGAACGCTTCAACGGATCCTAGCGATTCTGAGATTGTTCTTTCGTGACATATAGGGCTTCATGTTAGTATTAAATATAGGTCGATTTTTGTGTTTATTTGTGAAAAAATAAAAAATGTGGCAAAAAGTTAGAAAATTTTGCACTTTTTACATTTTGAATTTTTATTCTTCTAAACCAGAGAGTTATGTGACAGAAAATAGTTAATAAATAACATTTCCCACATGTCACAGCTGTTTACAGTGCTTGAAAATGTATTAATCTCATACTACGGGAACTAATCTACTTTTTTCACATTACACACACAAACCTTAATGTATATCATTGGGATTTTATGTGATATACCAACACAACCAAGTGTTTGTGAAGTATAAAAAAAGATACATAGTTTTCTATGTACCAAGAAAAAACTGCACAGCACTCAAAGACAAATGTGAACTGGTGCTAGCAAAGCTGCAGGGTTATATAATATGAAAAAGATCCTTGCAGCACACAGCTACTACCAATGATGTACATAAGCTACTAGCTATATATATTTGAGGAAAAAGTTTAAAAACTTACGTTTTTTTCAAAAAACTCAAAAATCTCCAATTTTTTATTTAATTCTGAAGTTCTTGGTACATACATTGGCCAATGTCTGTTTGCTCATCAACTGCGACAAAGTGACTTCAGGGTCTGATGAGTCCTACGCTGATATCCCTATCTTCCTTGTCCGCTTCCCCACTACTAAGTGGGCAGACATCATCTAGACCCTCCATCACCTGTAGGTAATGAGGGTGCACATTGCAGCATGGATCCTGCAACTCCATATGATAAATAACAAGAAAAAAAACTGCACAGCACTCAAAGACAAATGTGAACTGGTGCTAGCAAAGCTGCAGGGTTATATAATATGAAAAAGATCCTTGCAGCACACAGCTACTACCAATGATGTACATAAGCTACTAGCTATATATATTTGAGGAAAAAGTTTAAAAACTTCTTGTTTTTTTTCTTGTTATTTATCATATGGAGTTGCAGGATCCATGCTGCAATGTGCACCCTCATTACCTACAGGTGATGGAGGGTCTAGATGGTGTCTGCCCACTTAGTAGTGGGGAAGCGGACAAGGAGGATAGGGATATCAGTGTAGGACTCATCAGACCCTGAAGTCACTTTGTCGCATTTGATGAGCAAACAGACATTGGCCAATGTATGTACCAAGAACTTCAGAATTAAATAAAAAATTGGAGATTTTTGAGTTTTTTGAAAAAAACGTAAGTTTTTAAACTTTTTCCTCAAATATATATAGCTAGTAGCTTATGTACATCATTGGTAGTAGCTGTGTGCTGCAAGGATCTTTTTCATATTAGTTTTCTATGTAAATATAAAAATAGCTGTCCAATTTAGGGTTAACCGGGCACTCCGGAACACAGAAGCCTCTGCAGGCTGAGTGAATCGGCCTTGCTTATCCCTTGTGCACAGTGTTGCACGCTTCAATTGGCATTGAACATTTCATTTAGACGAAGAAAAATATCTAAAAATATAAATCTGAAAATTGTGATGTGCATTTGTATTTAGCCATTTTAATTCAACACTTTGTAGGATCAGCTTTTGCTGCAATTACTGCTGCAAGTATTTTGTAGTATGTTTTTACCAGCTTTGCACATCTAGAAGCTGACAATTTTTGCCTATTCTTATCTTGTACCTTTACATGTCGCAACATTGCATGCAATTTCACTTGCAACTTATGGCCGCTTTACACGTCGCGATACCGCAACGCAACATCGATAAAAAGTCACGTGGAGTGGCCGTTGTAGTTGATATCGTTCGTGCGTTGTGTCGTGTAAAAGGGCAACGCGACACGATAATAACGCACGTACGATATCGCAATGAGATTGTGCATGCTCTCCAACTGTGCAATATTGTATAGGCGATGTGGCAGGATCGTGCTGTGTGACGGCGCAACTACGATTTGGAGCGCAACTTCCCCTATTAACTCCAATGTTAAATGGTCGTTCCCTGGGTTGCTCATACCCAGCGCAAAGAAGAGCCGTACACCTTCATAGTTGCGTTGCCTGCCGATATCTCCCTGTGTGACATCTACTATGCGATCTTGGACAAGTGCCGAAAACGTGCGCGCTCCCGTGAGGTCGTATGCAATATCGGAACAATATTGCGACGTGTAAAGCGGCCCTTACTGGTTGCAGTGAAATCATGGACACATTGTTCCATTTGTACACAGCAACAAAAATAGAGCAATGTGTCCATCATTTCACTGCAACCAGAGAAGTTGGTGTGTGTAAAGCGGCCCTAAGTTGCAAATGTAATTGCATGCAATGTTGCGACGTGTAAAGGTACCCTTCTTTGCAAAATAGCTGGAGATGTATTTGATCAGCAATTTCCAAGTGCTGTCACAGATCCTCAATTGGATTTAGGTCTGGACTGTGCCTGGGCCATTAACACAAACACATACTTTGATCTAAGGGCCACTTTACTACACCAACTTATCTGTCCAACTTCTGACCAACTTGCTGGTTGCAGTGAAATTATGGACACATTGCTCCATTTTGTGACTGTGTACAATGGAACAATGTGTCCATGATTTCATTGCAACCAGCAAGTTGGTCAGAAGTTGGACAGATAAGTTGGTGTGTGTAAAGTGGCCATAAGCCATCCTTTGTAGCTCTGGCAGCAGTTTTAGGGTACCGTTACACGTCGCAATATTGCATGCAATTTCACTTGCAATTTGCTGGTTGCAGTGAAATCATGGACACATTGTTCCATTTCTACACAGCAACAAAATAGAACAATGTGTCCATGATTTCACTGCAACCAGCAAATTGCAAGTGAAATTGTATGCAATGTTGCGACATGTAACGGTACCCTCAGGGCCGCTTTAAACACACCAACTTCTGTGACCAACTTCTGAACAGATCTCTGGTTGCAGTGAAATCATGGACACATTGTTCTATTTGTACACAGCCACAAAATGGAACAATGTGTCCATGATTTCACTGCAACCAGAGATCTGTTAAGAAGTTGGTCACAGCAGTTGGTGTGTGCAAAGCGGCCCTTAAGGTACCTTTACACGCCGCTACAGGATGGTGGAAACAACCGGGTGCTTCACGTGCACGAGCACGCACAAACGGTTGAAAACGGTACCCGTACCACCTTTACACGCCGCAACAAGGTGCGCTACAGTAGGTTACATCTATCTCTGGATACACCGCCGGGTGCCACAAGTTACCTTCTGTAGCTCACCTTACCTCATTTACACGCCGCTATAACAAGGTAATATGGGCGGAACAAAGGCAGCAGGGACAACACATAGGCGTGCCACAATTGTGGATTACGAGAATTCCGTACGCTGATAGGGCAAAGCAATAACATCATGATTGGGTAGCCAGCACAGGAGGCTGACTAATACATGACGCACGAGCAATTGTGTAGTGTGACAGGTCAGCTCCTTAAATATGCCGCCCTATGCAGCGACTACCAATCGTAACGCAGGAGCTTCCTCCAATGATCGCTGATGAAGCGTGGTTTCCCGCAGCCTGTGTCACGCCCCAGGTAGATAGCAAGGTGTCGAAACAACCCTCTTGTTCCTTATTTACACGCCGATACAGGCCGCTACCATCGCCTTGAAATCAACCTGTTTTAGAGCACTGTGACGGGTGGAAACAACCGTCTTTACACGGGTTGATTTGGCGGTGCAAGATACATTTCTCTCATCTACCCGGTTGTTTCCACCATCCTGTAGCGGCGTGTAAAGGTACCTTTAGGGTTGTTGTCCTGCTGGAAGGTGAACCTCAAGTCTTTTGCAGTCTCGAACAGGTTTTCCTCCAGGATTGCCCTTTGTCCTGGCAGTATTTAGAAAAATGTTTAATATTTATATGTGAATTATTTATTTTATTACATTTCTCGGAGAACCCATTTAACCCCTTCACGAAGGGGCCAATTTCTATTTTTGCATTCTTGTATTTTCCTCCCTTCTTTCCATAGCTATACCTTTTCTATTTTTTTTGTCCACATAAATATAATAATGGCTTGTTTTATTGCAGGACAAGTTGTACTTTTAAATGACATCATTCATTTTACCACATAGTGTACTGGAAAATGGGGGGAAAATTCTAAATGGGTAGACATAGTTTTTTAAGAATTGTTTTTACGGTTTAAATTTTATGGTACAAATGATCTAGCGATTTTCCTCATGAGTCTGATTATGGTGATACCAAAAAATTTAAAGTTTGCAAAAAAAAAAAAACGTTGGTTGTGTCGCCGTTGCAAGACCCGTAACATTCTTATTTTTCAGTGAATGGAGCTGTGTGATGGTTTATTTTTGTTGGGGCGAGTCAACATGTTTAATAATCCCACTTTGGTTTAGATCCGATTGCTTGTTACAGTATTTTTTTGTGACCAAATGAAGGGACCAAAAAACATAAAACTTTGTTCTTGAAAGTCTTTTGTTTACAGCTTTTACCGATCGGGTTAATTATTTTTATATTTTGATATTTCTGACTTTACGATACCACATATGTGTGTTTAAAAAAAAATGTATTAATGTATCTTTATTGTTAATGGGGCAAAAGGGGTGTGATATGAACTTTTTTTTATTTTTTGCTCTTTGATATTTTTGAAAACTATTTCTTTAACTTTTCTTATTATTCCCCTTAGGGGATTGGCTGATAGCTTGTGCTGTATACAGCAATGCCATAACATAGCTGCATATAGGGAAAAACATAGTCTCCTTTGAGGCCTAATAATGGCGCGCCGCCCCATGCCGGTCGATGTGTTTGAGCCAAGTGTCATTACCATATAGCATCTGAATCTCTCGGATAGTATATGTCAGTGTGACCCCGACCTTAGAGGCAGGTTCTGGTTGTAACACACAGACATTACCTGCCAAGTATGGGGCATGATCACCCCTTGAGACTGCTTCCGACTTGCGCTGTACTTGTATGGCGGATATCATGAAGGGGTTAAACTTTTACCTAAGGCCACAGCATCTCTAGAACAGGCTCTAGATGACAATACAGACAAAAAATGGGCTGTTTTCTGGTTGATTTTTGCTATCGAGTACGCTCTTGTGAACTTAGCTTTAGAACAATTACTACTTTTGCAAAAATGTACAAAAACAATGATGAATCTATCATTTTTCTTACATATAATTGCCTTGATTAATACATTTTTGAACTCTACTCTGTGCTGTCGCCTAAATGACCATTTCCTTAGCACAGATAATTACATCCAACAATATACAGTTAGGGCCAGAAATATTTGGACAGTGACACAAGTTTTGTTATTTTAGCTGTTTACAAAAACATGTTCAGAAATACAATTATATATATAATATGGGCTGAAAGTGCACACTCCCAGCTGCAATATGAGAGTTTCCACATCCAAATCGGAGAAAGGGTTTAGGAATCATAGCTCTGTAATGCATAGCCTCCTCTTTTTCAAGGGACCAAAAGTAATTGGACAATGGACTCTAAGGGCTGCAATTAACTCTGAAGGCGTCTCCCTCGTTAACCTGTAATCAATGAAGTAGTTAAAAGGTCAGGGGTGGATTCCAGGTGTGTGGTTTTGCATTTGGAAGCTGTTGCTGTGACCAGACAACATGCGGTCAAAGGAACTCTCAATTGAGGTGAAGCAGAACATTCTGAGGCTGAAAAAAAAGAAAAAATCCATCAGAGAGATAGCAGACATGCTTGGAGTAGTAAAATCAACAGTTGGGTACATTCTGAGAAAAAAGGAATTGACTGGTGAGCTTGGGAACTCTAAAAGGCCTGGGCGTCCACGGATGACAACAGTGGTGGATGATCGCCGCATACTTTATTTGGTGAAGAAGAACCCGTTCACAACATCAACTGAAGTCCAGAACACTCTCAGTGAAGTAGGTGTATCTGTCTCTAAGTCAACAGTAAAGAGAAGACTCCATGACAGTAAATACAAAGGGTTCACATCTAGATGCAAACCATTCATCAATTCCAAAAATAGACAGGCCAGAGTTAAATTTGCTGAAAAACACCTCAAGAAGCCAGCTCAGTTCTGGAAAAGTATTCTATGGACAGATGAGACAAAGATCAGCCTGTACCAGAATGATGGGAAGAAAAAAGTTTGGAGAAGAAAGGGAACGGCACATGATCCAAGGCACACCACATCCTCTGTAAAACATGGTGGAGGCAACGTGATGGCATGGGCATGCATGGCTTTCAATGGCACTGGGTCACTTGTGTTTATTGATGACATAACAGCAGACAAGAGTAGCCAGATGAATTCTGAAGTGTACCGGGATATACTTTCAGCCCAGATTCAGCCAAATGCTGCAAAGTTGATTGGACGGCGCTTCATAGTACAGATGGACAATGACCCCAAGCATACAGCCAAAGCTACCCAGGAGTTCATGAGTGCAAAAAAGTGGAACCTTCTGCAATGGCCAAGTCAATCACCAGATCTTAACCCAATTGAGCATGCATTTCACTTGCTGAAATCCAGACTTAAGACGGAAAGACCCACAAACAAGCAAGACCTGAAGGCTGCGGCTGTAAAGGCCTGGCAAAGCATTAAGAAGGAGGAAACCCAGCGTTTGGTGATGTCCATGGGTTCCAGACTTAAGGCAGTGATTGCCTCCAAAGGATTCGCAACAAAATATTGAAAATAAAAATATTTTGTTTGGGTTATGTTTATTTGTCCAATTACTTTTGACCTCCTAAAATGTGGAGTGTTTGTAAAGAAATGTGTACAATTCCTACATTTTCTATCAGATATTTTTGTTCAACCCTTCAAATTAAACGTTACAATCTGCACTTGAATTCTGCTGTAGAGGTTTCATTTCAAATCCAATGTGGTGGCATGCAGAGCCCAACTCGCGAAAATTGTGTCACTGTCCAAATATTTCTGGCCCTAACTGTATGCAATATTTTTCTTCCTATCTGTTGCTTCATTAAACTCCACAGTTTTTAGATCATTGTATCCTATTACTTACAGCACTTAAAGCAACCACAGTCTTAAAAAATGTTTTCAAGTCAAAATGTTTGCCAATACTTAGTAACAGACCGAGTATATTACAGCAATTCCACATTAAATTCCAATCAAACGACATTAAAAGACGCTTAATAAAAGACACTCGGAAGACGTGAATGTAAGTGTGCATACAAATGGTTTAGGTATCATCTAGAAGCGAATACAGTATATTTTAGCTAAAGCTTCTGAGAAAGAGTAAAACGGCAGGAAGACTCGAAGAGCCTGGAAATCTGACAATAAAGGAGAATCGGTGACATTTGTGGAGCTCAAGAATAATAAAGTATTCTGTAGGACTGTCAATCAGAAGCTGTCACTCATCTAAACACAAGGCAAAAATGATTTGTAGCTATAGGATACTTATAGGAAACCTATATTCATTGCAACATATACACATTTGATGGAAAATACTGTAGATAATAGAACTCCACAGTTCTGACAGTTGTCGATCAGTTTATAATCTATGTTATTCAAGCCCCCCCACCACCTTCAAGCCAGATATACAGTACATTTATTTCTAAAATCTCCAAAATTCATTGCTGGGTTCCAGCACCATCTGGCTCTTCTTGGCAGATGGGACCAAAACTCTGGTCCTGCATATCAATGCGTGCTACCAGCCTTTATAATTTATATATCAGATATCCACAAAAGCTTGGAAACAAGGTGGTATCACGTTTTGGCAGGATTAAGTGTTGCTCATCAATAGTCCAAATTTTTAAAGAGGACCTGACACCCCCCTTGCTGCATGGCAATCTAAATGCAGCACTGAATGCAGCATGTCTGCTGCATTCAGGGAAGGGATTCCCCATGTGTCTGTGTGCTGTGTACCTCGAGATACAGGCTTAGGAAAACTCACTGTTAGAAGCCATGAGGGCAGTCCCTGTGGGTGGAGTTAGCTCTATTCACGTGGGTCATTCCCTCCCCCTGCCTCTCTGTGCTGCTTCTGCTGTGCTAGCTCTCCCCGTATACTCTGTCACTCATCCTGCCATGTAAATCATTTGTTTTGATGTCAGCTCCAGATTCCTGCCCTGCTGTCTGAACAAAGAATGAACAGGTCAGCAGGAGGCGAGATAGACAGGCAGAGGGGGAGGGAATACCCCCCTTCCCCCATCAATCAAGCTGGCTCCTGCACCAGGGACTGCCCTCATGGCTTCTAACAGTGAGTTTTACTAAGGCTATATCTCAGGGTACCAAGCTCACAGACACATGGGGGACCCCTTCCTTGAATGCAGCAGACATGCTGAATTCAGTGCTGCATTTAGATTGCCATGCACCAGGGGGGTGACAGGTCCTCTTTAAAGAGACTCTGGCAGCACAGAATGACAGTGCAAACCAAGCACAGGTGCTTGGTGTATCAAGGCGAGGCAAAATATTTAAATACACCATCTCACCTGCTTTTTATTCCCGCTCTCTCCAACCTCCCTTGCCTTTGATTGATGGCTCTGGCTTCATAGAGGCAGAGTAGAGCAGAAACAGTTGGAAAACCAGCAGATAAGAAGGTGGATTTAATACTAGGCCCTGCCGTGATGCACGAGCTCCTATGCTGGGTTTGAATAGTCATTCCGTGCTGACAGAGTCTCTTTAATGGGATAGAAGAGGAACAGAAAATATGGCTGCTTTATTACAAAAACAGCATCATGGCTGTCTAGCGTTTGAGCTTGGAATTGCAGCTGAGCTCTATGCTTTATAATAAAGATGAATGACAGCAACAGACTAAAATCATGGACAGGTTTATAGCTTTTTAGAACAGAAAGCTCAGAGTATCAGCCGTGTTTCTCTAAACCTGCTCAATCTATTTAATAATGATGATTAGCTAACAGAGGCCGTCAGATAAATGCTTCCAGAACACTTGTAAGGCTAATGAGACCATTGAAGGTCATCTCCACAATTAACTAATGATTTAATAAAAGTAATTCAATAAGTGTGGCTGAGCAATAAATAAAAGCTTAGTGCTATCCTAGATTTAGAAAATAAAGAAATGTGTGTGTGAGTTTATATATAAACTTCTATAGATATAGATCTATAGACATATCATCATATATACATAAAAAGGGAAAACATGGTCTAGCAAAATGGTTATGAGAATACTTGGATAATGCAAATACGTAAAGCTAATGAAAATGTGAGTGAGGAAAAGAGACATAGCAAAAACTGCTTAGGAATAAATGAAAAAATGGAGAAACTTAGGTGATGTATTGGTCAATTCATGAGAGCCCGATAACCAACAGCAAGGTGTTCTCCTCTATCGGGTACCTAACCTAATGCCTCTGTGTGTGATTAAAATCTGCATGTGTGAGTGGTTACGAACCTGGCTATAATAAGATGGTGGATATAGCACAGCTATGGCATGGGGGTGGGGCAAGGGGCTCATTTAGAAAAGATATACTAGCAATATAGGAAAAGGAAGACTAGCAACACCTGTGTGTATAGGTGCTGACTCAAAAACACATTTATAATACAGAATACAGCTGTATATTGAAACACAAAAGGTTTAAGTATTTGCCTTGCCACGTATTCTCTTAGCCATTTTGCTAGATCATGTTTTCCTTTCTTTTGTGTTTCAGTGTGCATCTGTATACTTTATTATAAATGGGTTTTTCAGCTAGCACCTTTACACACAGGTGTCGTCAGTCAGTCTTTTCCTATATTGATGTCATATACACAGTCATGGCTGAAAGTGTTGGCACACACAAAATTGTTCCAGAAAATGAAGTATTTCTCCTACTGTAAATACACATGTATAGTTGCTTTGTGAGTATTGAAAGAACACAAAAAACACTGAGAAACAAGGCAATCTGGACATAATTTCACACAAAAATGCAAAAAATGGGCTGGCCAAAATTGTTGGCACCTTTTCCAAAATTGTGGGTAAACAACTTGGTTTTAAGGATGTGATGAACGTTCAAACTCACCTATGGCAAGAAACAGGTGTGGGCAATACAGAAATCACACATGAAACAAGATAAAAAGGGAAGAAGTGTACTCAATATTTTGCATAGAAAGCAGGATGAGGAAAAGAGAACTGTCTGGGGAGTTGACAACCAAATTTGTTGAAAAATATCAACAATCTGAAAGTTAAAAGTTCATCTCCAGAGATCTTCATATTCCTTTGACCATGGTGCACAACACAATCAAGGAATTTACAACCCATAACTTTTTAGCTGAGTTTAAAAAAAATATCCATGAATAAACCAAAATCCTCTGGGAAAGCATCTTATGGATAGATGAGCTTTTTGGTAATGCACATCATGTGCTGCTTAAAGACCCATGTCCTAGTATGCAAGCCCAGTTTTTTGACACTAGTGACTATATTGTGACCCAAAATCCTTTTGTAATATTTGGATTTCATGATGCCTTGCACACAGTCAATGCAACAAAACAACCACAAAACATCCTTGAACCTCCATCATATTTGACTTTATGTGGTCTTTTCTTTTTGGGACTCTTTCAGTTTTCAAGAAACAGTCAGATTTTGGGTCATAATATAGTGAGTAGTGTCAGAAAGCTGAGTTTGCATCCTAAGTCATGGGTCTTTTAGCAGGACAATGATGTGATTTACCAGAAAGTTCATCTATCCATAAGAAGCTTTCCCAGAAGGATTTTGACTTACTCGCATACATTTTAGGAAACAGCATTCTGTCTTTTTTATGTCTCTGGGTGAACAATGGGGTCCTCCTGGGTTCTTGCCATAGCATTTAATTTCATTCAAATGTTGACTGATAGTTCACATTGACACAGACACACCCTGAGCCTACAGGACAGCTTGAATTTATTTAAAACTTGATTGGGGCTGCTTATCCATGATCCGGACTATACTGCGTTGCAACCTTTCATTAAATTTTCCATACTGTCCACTTCCAGGGAGATTAGCTACAGTGCCATAAACTGTAAACTTCTTGATTATGTTGCACACTATGAACAAAAAGGAATATTAAGATGTCTACAGATCGACTTGAGATTGTTGATATTTTTCAACAATTTTGGTTTTCAAGTCCATAGAGCAGGGGTAGGGAACTCCAGGCCTCGAGAGCCACACACAGTCCAGGTTTTCAGGATTTCCTTATTATTTGACAGTTAGTAATTTAATCTCCTGCACATGTGATGATTCCAACTGTCAACTACTAAGGAAATCCTAAAAACCTGCACTGTATACGGCTCTCGAGGCCTGGAGTTCCCTATCCCTGCCATAGACAGTTCTCTTCGCCTCTTTCCGTACTCCATGCTTATTGTGGCACACACAGACACACAATGCAAAGATTGGGTCAACTTCTCCCCTTTTTATCTGGTTTCAGAAGTGATTTTCATATTGCCCACATCTGTTACTTTGCACAGATGAGTTTGAATGAGTATCACATGCTTGAAACAAGATTGTTTAAAAAAAATTATAGAAAGGTGTCACACTTTTTTCAGCCATTTTTTAAATTTTGTAGGAAATAGTGGCTAATTTGCCTTTTTCATTTTTTTGTGTTGTCCCAGTACATACAGAAGGAATAAATGTGAATGACAAAAGATATGTGATTGCAATAATTTCCTGATTTTTTAAGAGAAATATTTCATTTTCTGGAACAATTTCGAGGATGCCAACGCTTTTGGCCATGACCATATATATATATATATATATATATATATATATATATATACATAGATGAAAAAATGAAAGGCAGCACTTCCTTCAAAATATCCATGTGGGTTTTATTTGTCCTAGGACTGCAACGTTTCGGCACCCAGCCTTTCTCAAGCAGTCTGCTGACTGCTTGAGAAAGGCTGGGTGCCGAAACGTTTCAGTCCTAGGACAAATAAAACCCACAATGGATATTTTGAAGGAAGTGCTGCCTTTCATTTTTTCATCTATATAAAGTACCAGTGAAGTGTAGGAGGGCTTTGCACCCGACTGTGTGTGACTGTGCTGTTTCGTTTTCCGACTTTTTATATATATATATATATATATATATATATATATATATAGTAGAGAATAATTTATACCGTGTCAGCCCGCTCATTTTACATAAAATCCCATGAAGCCATGTGAAGCATTTAGTCCTGTTTTTTTTTAATGTAAAATGAACGAACATTTGAGGATAGCAGATTCATGCATTTTTGTATAAAATGAAAGTGCATTTGGAGATATCTTGCAATACACTCAAATTATAGGACTATGAACTCTTGACACTTCTGTAAACTGTCTCACTTAGAACTCTGCTCTCCACAACTCACTTAAGTATTTTCAGGTCTCCATGGGTTGCTAACCATTTACCTAACACAATTTGTTCCGCATATCTTACAAATCTGGTTTCTCTGTCCCTGCTCCTCCACCCCTCCCTAACCCTACTCTGCTTTACATCACCTGTCATATTCACCACAGCATATAAGACTGTTTTGCTTTTTTTTTTTTCTTTCGTTTGCTTATATATATATATATATGTGTCTTCAGAATTTGTGTCATTACCAGCCTGACGAAGGGGCCACAGTGTCCCAAAAGCTTGTTATGGTTACCATCTGTCCAGTTAGCCATTAAAAGGTAACAACCACTGAGGACTCTCAGATCGCAATATTTATATATATATATGCAAATTTGCACTTCACTAAGGGAGTGGAGAAATTCCAGTGCCACATTTAAGCAGCTTCCTCAAAGTCATAATCGCTTTCCAACAAGCTTTTAATATGACAAAGGGATTTGTGCCAGATCAGAACCCCAAACTACAGACCTGCCCCTCATCAGTGTAGTGTGTGGGATATTCTGATCTGGCATGAGTGAGTGGGCTAAGACAAGGTCTGGGAACTTGCTATCAACCTTATGAAGACAGCGAAGTAGGTGAGGAGATTGTAAGCCACTTCCCTCCTCTCAGATATATGCAAATATGCAAATTTGCACTTCACTAAAGAAGTGGAGAAACTCCAGTGCCACATTTAAGCAGCTTCCTCAAAGTTATAATCGCTTTCCAACAAGCTTTTAATATAACTAAGGGATTGTGCCAGATCAGAACCCCAAACTACAGACGCTGCGTTTCAGGGTACCTGCCCTCATCAGTGCAGTGTGTGGGATATTCTGATCTGCTGTGTGAGTGGGCTAAGCCAAGGTCTGGGAACTTGCTATCAACCTTATGGAGACAGCGAAGTAGGTGAGGAGATTGTAGCCTCCTCCCTCCTCTCAGATATATGCAAATTTGCACTTCACTAAGGAAGTGGAGAAACTCCAGTGCCACATTAAGCAGCTTCCTCAAAGTCATAATCGCTTTCCAACAAGCTTTTAATATGACTTTGAGAGCTGCTTAAATGTGCACTGGAGTTTCTCCATTTCCTTAGTGAAGTGCAAATTTGCATATATCTGAGAGGAGGGAGGTGGCTACAATCTCCTCACCTACTTCGCTGTCTCCATAAGGTTGATAGCAAGTTCCAGGCCTTATATATACATAGCTCTGGAAAAAAAAAATTAAGAGACCACTGCACAGTATTCTAAATCTCACCATTTCTACATGTCTAACAGCCATTCCATTCCAGTGTCAGTTGAATTCCAACCAAAGTACACCTCATTCCACTTAATGTGCTTCTGATTAGGTGGTCACCTGAACCAAATCTTGTTTAACGAGGTAAAGTATAAAAAACACTGCTGTGGTCTTCACAATCCTCTTGCAATAGGACAAGCTGGATGGCTTGGATGGCTGGATGGATCCTTCAGATTCGGGTGCATGGGTGGATCACTCACTGCCCGTGCCCCTGGAGCTCCCTCTGTCTCCTCGTGGTCTCTGGCCTCGGTACCCAGGACGAGCCTCATCTCTGCTCAAGTCCTCTCGGTCCGTTCTTTCTCTGTCCTCTCCTCAGCTGACCTCCTCCGACTGCCTGACACTTCCTGTGGTGTTTTCCTTTTGTCCCTTTCCTTTACCTGACACTTCCAGCTCTCTGTCCACCAACCACCTTTCTCCCCCCGCCATCCCACGGGCTGCCTGAGCCATCCCGCTAGCTGGGTTCGCTATCCCTGGGACCGGGTGTGTTGGGTGTGTTTGTGGGTGACTGAACTTACCAAACTTGGTTGCCGCAGATGGGAATACTACCTCAGAGTGTGGGTGCAGTACCCCTTAGAGGCGACCAGACCGCTGGGGCGCCACATAATCTTCTCTGATGAGTAAATTTTCAGCTTGGCCCAACACCTGCTTGTCTAATGAATAGACGGAGACCTGAAGAGGCGTACAAGCCACAGTGTCTTGCACCCACTGTGAAATTTGGTGGAGGATCGATGATAATCTGGGGATGCTGCAGCATGGCTGGAATTGGGCAGGTTAATCTTTGCGAAGGACTTATGAATCAAGCTACATACAAGATTATCCTTAAAAAAACACATGCTTTCTTCTGCTCAGGCAAAGTTCCCCAACTCTGAGGAATGGTTTTTCCAGCAGGAAAATGACCCCATGCCACACAGTTAGGTCAATCAATGTGTGGATGAAGGAGCACCACATTAAGATCCTGTCATGGCCAGCCCAATCTCCAGCCCTGAACCCCATTGAAAAC
This sequence comes from Allobates femoralis, assembly GCA_033576535.1. NCBI lineage: Eukaryota > Metazoa > Chordata > Amphibia > Anura > Aromobatidae > Allobates > Allobates femoralis. The sequence continues at coordinate 104,594,964 of JARQOC010000003.1, read as the reverse complement.
CTCTGGAATGTAATCTAGAGGAAGATAGATAGTCACAAGACATCAAACAAAGATGATTTTTGCGCCAGGAGTGGCATAAGGTCTGCCGGAAGCAGTGTGAAAGACTGGTGGAAAGCATGCCAAGACGCATGAAAGCTGTGATTAAAAATCATGGTTATTCCACCAAATATTGATTTCTGAACTCTTCCTCAGTTAAAACATGAGTATTGTTTCTAAATGAATAAGAACTTGTTCTCTTTGCATTATTTGAAGTCTGAAAACACTTCTTCTCATTTATAAATGATTTCTATTTCTAAATAAATACAACTACATTTTCACTTGCATTGTACATTTTATATTCATAGAAAAAAGAAGAGAAAAAGAAAACAGAGAAACTGAATATTTTGCAATGGTCCCTTAATTTTTGCCAGAGCTGTATATACACTGACTATGTGACCAGACTATATTCTCCCACTCTCCCGCTGTATTCAGCGCTGTATAAACCATAATCTATTTTATGTTTGATTTCTTTGCCTGTGAAGTGGATGGGTTGTTACCAACATCTTGTGAGAAATTAATGTCATAAGCAGCTTTAGAAATATATTTACTCAGTAATGTGTTCAATACTTATTACACCTGCTGTATTATTTTTTCATTCTAAGAAACAGCATCACACATGATCATGAGCTGTGTATGGTATATCAACTAAGGCTAGGGTCACATTTGCGGTTGCAATTGCAGATCCTGATCCAGTTTTGAGCATGAAAAATGCTCAAAACCAGATCAGGATCTGCACCCATAGGCAGCAATACAAAAAACGGGTCGTCCTCTACAGCGTTGGTTTCCCGGATCCGGTTTTCCGATTTGCGGTACAAATCATGCAAGCAACGTTTTTTGGACAATTTTCTAATCCGTATCCGGATTTCAATTGGAAACCACAAATGTGAGTGGAGCGGGTATGGTAACCGGATCGGGTAGCGACAACACACATGAATAGTATTGCCGCAATCTTTTCCTACGGCTCTGGATGGAAGTGTATTTCCGGTTTTGTGCTGTCCGGGTGGATCTAGGTGAATCCGTTTTCAGTCCACGGGACCAAAAGCACATGGATGATTCCTGTAGTCCCTTGTAAAAATCGGACAAAACCGGATTTGTCCGGATTCGCCCGGACAACAAAAACCATGCTGGGAAGCTGGGGAACTTTGTATTACCACAACCTCTACTGCGTCCGGCAACCGCATGCGGATTTAGGGACACACTTGGAGGGCAAAAGTCTGAAGGGACATGAGATTACCACATCCGAACTGGATGCGGTAACCGCATTTTGCCTTCTAAATGTGACCCTAGCCTAAGTAAACAATGGCAAGGCCTAAGCTATTAACTATACTTAAAGGGAATGTTCACTAATGGACAGCGTCTCTTTAATTGGTCTAGTGTAGTAAATACCTATTTCCTGAACCACTGCTCCTCCTGTGATCCCCCACTATGTCTCAATGATCCAGTGACCTCTGCAGCCAATCAGCAGTCGTTGCTCGACAGCAGTCTTTCAATATTGTTTCTCTGACAGAAGAAGGCTATAGGCAATCAGCAGTTGTTGATCCGCTGCAGTGGGACGTACACGACTTTTCTTGAACTCACGGCTATATAGCGTCTGTTCGTACATGAGGATAAGCTGAATACATCTGGGGTTTGGATTGAGCATCAGAGTATAGGAATTTATGCTATTAGACAGGGGCTATAACATGTAAAACTGTATAAAAGAGTTTACTTTTCCTTTAACAAGGAAATTCTCTAAGAATGTGAAAGACCAGATTCTTCCAAACCATGCAGTTGTATTGACAGTCCCTTATCTTATGTGCAGGCTTCGATGTAAGGCCACGGAGGAAAGAACGTCCTCTCTGCTATAGATACAGACACATTTAATCTAACAAGGTATTGCCTATAGCGAGAAAACTAATTTAAAGTGACTGTTGGTTTTCCTAATCGTCAGGTTTCAGGCCTGTGTACGACTCTTAAGAAATAAATAAAAAAACTAAACAATAAAATTTACTCCAATCAATAAGTTTGGAGACGACAAAGGAAAAATCAGTCTCAAAATGTTATTCTCGATCATTGGTTGAGTAAATCATGAGGCGAAGCTCAACAAAGCTGTGATTCTTCAACTAAAGTGTCTTCGAAGACTAAGGTCCTTGTCCCCAATGCATCAACCACGGGATATTTATACCGATGTCCTGTTATTTTGGACAAAGTTCTGTTTTATTTGTCTTTTCTTTTGTTGTAACCCTATGAAGTTTCCTCAGCAGTGCTGATGATTCCAGGCCTCTGACTTCTCTCCATACGTCTGAAAGGTGGGATAAATGGCACTTTGAACTGGATCAGTAACAACATGGAAGTGGTGGTCTTTTTCTTCGAGTGGTATCACTGGTGGTTTTGCTATTGCTTATTGTTTGCAGCAGAAAACAGAAGAACAAAATTAAAGTGGGGTGAAATGGTGAAAAGTAAGAGCAATATTGCCATCGTTTTGGGGGGGTTTTGTTTTTAGTGTTTATTGTGCAGCAAAACTGACAAGGAAATATGACTCTCCTCTAGGTCTGCACCATTAAAGTGATGCCAAATTTGTATCATTTTATTTTACTGGTGAAAAACATTCAGGAAATAGTAAAATAAAATTTGGTTTACATTGCACTTTGCGTTTACAGTGCTTACATGCTGATCAGCTGACCCACACTCGCTAATCAGCTGATGGAAGATCAACTGCCTGTATGATGAGGACACCATGCTGGGGATATGAGGGAGGATGAGTTTAAAGGGAACCAACCACCTCAGATCACCCTAATACACAGTTAGTACATGTCCCTGCACCCTAAGGATACATTTCCAGCACAGTTTTTGTGTAAAATCTTGCATTAGTATAACTGATATAAAGAGTTTATAAACTTACTAGCCTGGAGACATCTGGGCGTATCCCTCCTTCTGTTATACTTCAGGGCTGTGCATTGCATGGCTGTGCTCCCCCTCCCTCTGTGCAGAGGAGATAACGATCACGCCCATCAGGGCAGGGCAGCAGGCACGGAGAGAGGGGGAGCACAGACATGCAATGCACAGCTCTGAAGTATAACAGAAGGAGGGATATGCCCAGAAGTCACCAGGCTAGTAAGTTTATAAACTCTTTATATCAGTTATACTAATGCAAGATTTTACACAAAAACAGTGCTGGAAACGTATCCTTAGGGTGCAGGGACATGTACTAACTGTGTATTAGGGTGATCTGAGGTGGTTGGTTCCCTTTACGTTTTTGGGTGTTTTTGGGTGTGTGTGTGGCGGCTTGATGCAGAGAGCTAAGCAGTGTGTGGGAGCTCTGTATTCACACACAATGATCAGCTGACCGGGATAGTGTATTCACTGCTCTCCATGCCCGGGATGATGAGCGAAGGGAACAGAGAATATTCAGGTCATTAATGAGAGGGAACAAGGGAACAGCTGCTCAGCCACTCTTGACTCACATTTTTGCTTGCATCATAAAGCAAAAAAGATACAGAGCAATGGCTCTTATCTCAAAAAATTCTCAATTCCAGGTACCACTGTATTTTAATAATATGTCTGAAAATTGTGATGTGCATGTGAATTCAGCTCCCTGTAGTCTGATACCACTAAATATAATCCTGAGTGAACAATTGCCCCCAGAAATCACATGATTAGTAAATTAAGTCCATCTGTGTATAATTTATTCTCAGAATAACTACAGCTGATTGGTGAAGGCTTCAGAGGTTTGTTTGAGAACATTAAAGATCCAATAGCATCATGAAAACCAAGGAACACACCAGATAGGTCAAAAATAAATGTATGGAGAGGCAAAAAGAAGGTTCAACTTCTAGATGTGCAAAACTGGGAGAGACATCCCCCAAAAGACTTGCAGCCATAATTGCAGCAATGGATAGTTCTACATTGTATTGACTAAATACAAATGCACTCCACAATTTTCAGATTTATATTTTTAAAATTCTTTGAAAAGCATGTATCATTCCCTTTGCACTCCAAAAACACGTGGCAATTTGTGTTAGTAAATACCAATAAAATACATTTACATTTGTGGAGGTAACATGAAAAAAATGTGCAAACATTTATGACTTATAAATGATTTTTCAACCTGTAATCTGAGCCTTTAAGTACTGTAGCTAAAATCATAGCTGGGCTTCATGGTAGTGCCCCATGGGCTGTCAGCAGACACTCAGTTGCGATGGCATGATCTCACTGGGCAGGGCATGGGGGTGATGGGCGTCTGAAAGATGTTTATATCAAATACTGAAGACAGGACAGTGCCTCACAAGTTGGTGAATGCTTTAAAACTTCCTTTATTCCGCACCCATATTGCGACGTTTTGATCATGTTGGATCTTTATTGTGCTTGATAAAGATCCAGCAGGATTGGAAGGTCACAATATGGGTGCAGAATAAATGGAGTTTTGAAGCATTCACTGTGGCACCCTGCGGTACAGGAAGCCACAGGAACATCTAGCGCATGGAGGGATTTCCACATCTGGTACACCTCACACACACACACAACACCTTCCACTCCAGGCCTGTAGGGGGAGCTCCACTTGCTGCTTTAAGTAAGATCCCCTATAAATACAAGTGCTGGAGGCGGAGTTAGTTAGTCAATGCAGTTCGGAGTAGTACTGTGAAGAAATTCTGGCAACGGAGCCGTGCTAGGCCCGAACCAGAGGATAGCCTAGCCAGTGCAGGAACCCGAGAGTAAGGGTTGGAGGCAAAAGCAAGAGACAGAGTGGGGGCAGAGGAGCCATACTGGTTCACCCCAGGAAGCAACCCGGACACAAGAGTCCGAATCTGCTGAGGAGCACTTAGCCAGCAGAAAACACCGACTTACCGAGAAGACTTTAGTCTCCCACACCACCTGTATCAGCATCCACCACATGAGCCAGGAACCACAAGGGAAAGATAAAGCCAGCGGCAGCCCACAGAATGTTCTTACTAACTACTATACGGATCAGCACATCCAAATTTTTTTATGGCAAAAAATTCACTTTATTATTAAAATTAATTCATATTAAAATATATTCATTTTACAATACACGTTTTAAGTGGGAACACAGTCTGTGGGACTGTGTTCCCACTTAAAACGTGTATTGTAAAATGAATATATTTTAATTTGAATTAATTTTAATAATAAAGTGAATTTTTTGCCATAAAAAAATTTGGATGTGCTGATTCACATAAATATTGACAGCTTATTGTTGCAATATTTGGTAAGGTAAAACGTGTTTTTTGGTGAAGCACTTATTTATCTGTTAAGGGGACCCTTTTATGTGTAACTACTATACGGGTGTGAGAGACACAGAGGAGGCCAGGCCAGCTTTCATACAGGTCAGGGCTTCAACACAAGTAAGGCAAGAACGAGGAGGCCTTACAAATCACTCGCTGTGATAATCCTGAAGTGTTTCCCGACCACCTGGAGTGTACCCTGGACAGTGCCGTTTTAACATCAAGTAAAGGTATGGAAACCTACTCCCAGTGTGTGTGTGTGTGTGTGTGTCAGTTCTTACAGCCCTGATCCTGTCCAACCCAGGGATTGTAGAGAAATCAAGCCTGCAGAGCCACCTCCTTGTGCCAAAACCTATTCCCTCATCACTGCCTCGGGGACCACGCTCCACCTACAGGGAGCAACACCATCAGGCTGCCCATCCATTCTCCCTGAAGGACTGCAGCAGCGCTGGTGCCATCACCAGACACCGTAGGTGGCGTCAAGATCTATCCAACAAATCCCCTTTATTTTCCAAAAATCACCCTTTTAAAGCGACCACCAGGGCATGGACCCGGGTATCGACCACCCGTGACAATCCCCCATAATCAACACCCGGGATCTGAGGTCCCACAGCCTTGGGGTGGGTCAGATTTCTGGGGTCACGAACAGGATGCCATGCCCATAACACCGAGTACTGTGTGCCGTGTATTGACTTGTTTTTGTGAACTGTTGATGCCGGCCCACCATTACTGTGCCACAGAGCGGGAAGGAAGGGGGCGTAATGGCCGAAAGTGTGCGAAGACAGGCTCTGCCCCACGCTCTGCCAAGAACTGCCGAAGCGCAGTAACCCGATCCGGAAGCACCCAAGTGCTCCACTGCCTACCTGCGGAGTCGCCGATTGTTTTTCTGTTTCAAAGACTGGCCGCAATTCACTAGGGGGGAGAGAGGATGGATGCACCGGAGGCCGACGATGCAGCGGTCCCCAACCCAAACCTTGCAAACAATGCGCTTCCAGTTGAGCCCCCAGCCAGGATCGCAGCACCCATGGCGGTTGCACTGATCATGCTGATCTCTTTACCGTATGTTCCAGGAGCAAAGCGGTTGCCGCAGTATGATGGCCGGCCAAACACTTTGGCTGGGTTCAAAAGAAAAATATGTAGCAGAAAATATGTAGCGTACGAGATATGTATGCAATGACTGGTAAACAACGAGCGTCTGCTGTATTAGCACAATTGACAGGTGCAGCAGAGTTGGAGATAGAAACCTGGTCAGAGGAAGCTGAGGAATCAGTCACCATAATATTTGATAAACTCAAAGCTGTTTTTGAAAACCGCACCGAGGCTGACCTGAGGATGAGGTTCTATCACTGTAAACAGAGGCCGCAGGACAATATCAGAGACTATGCCTTGCGCTTACAGGAGGCGCTGTGAGCCTTAAAGCAGGTAAACCCAACCAGTGTGCAGGAAGAGAGCCGAATGATGATTGAACAATTTATCAGGGGATTACGGTCACTGGATGATAGCTGACAAGTGCGTTGGTGGGCCCTAGAACACCCTGATGCAGACTTTGCTACCCTAAAAGACTTGGCCATCAGGGGGCTGCAACCACATGCAATCCAAGAACTTGCAATCCAACAGTGGCAGGGTAGGCCCACTCCTGTACAAGTGACCCCTTCTTCCTCACCTGTTGTAGAAACAAGTGTGCAGACTGTGACACCGGGTAGATTTGACAGCCTGTGCTCTGAGATGCGCCAGCTGAGTAAAGACATGGCCACAGTCCTGAAAGCCCTGCAGCTTAAGAAGGAGACAAAGCCATCAGAGAAGATTCAACTTGCTGAAAGCCCAGAGGACGTCCCGTGGATGAGAGAAGAACATATCGCTCCGTGGGAGGACCAACGATCGCTACAGCTCTACAGGGGAACCCATTTGTCGCCGTTGCAACCAGACAGGCTACTTCACAAGACTGTGTTCTTTAAACCAGCAACCCCTGGAGTTGTGGGCCAACACCCAGGATAAATCCATCAGGCCCATCTGACTGGTATGATAGCTACATAGGAGGACGACCGTACCTGTCCATCACGCTAGATGGCATACTTACACCTGCATTGCTGGACACGGGTTCGCAGGTGACCACCATCCCTCATATCCTTTATAAAATATTCTGGTCTGATGCTGAACGTGAACAACCAGATCCTAACCTCACTGTACATGCTTCAAATGGGTTACCACTTAACCTAGTAGGGATTAGAAAGGTAGCAATAAAAGTGGGGAGGGTGGACTTACAAGACCAAGGACTCATAGTGGTAATTATTTGGCTGAAGTGTTGTTCTTGCTCCAACAGATTGCAGATACTGCCAATCCTCGGCAGCGGAGAGTTCTTCAGAAGGAAATCAGAGCCCTCCAGCATCAACAACAGGTAAACCTGACCGGTGGAGAAATTGGTAGTGTACGGGTAACAAATCCGATTCCCATTGTGGTACCACCGTTGAGTGAAATGATAATCTGGTGTCGGCCAGCAATAGGCTTCAGAGGGCAGGACTACCAGGTGGTAGTAGAAGCCATAAGCTCAGAAAGCAGGCCTACACTCTTAACAGCCAGGGGGTGGTTGATGTACTCAAGGGAAGGGTGCCCATATGAATATTAAACTGTGGAGAAGAAAAGGTCAAATTTCCCAGATACTGTATTCCACCGTTGCTAAACTATGCACTGTAGATAACAATGCAATACATACAGTGGAACCCTTAACCCCGCAAGAGTTGGTGGAGGATAACAGTACCAAGGGGTAGTTGAAGGAGTGGTGTCAAGAACTCCACATAGGAACTGACCACATTCCTTTTCATCAAAAGCATGGTGTCTAACGGGTAGTTTAGGAATATGAGCGGGTATTCAGTAAGCATCCACTTAATTTTGGGAGTATAAAAGGGGTACATCACCATATACCCAAAGGAGATCACCCACCCATCAAAGAGCGATATAGACCTATCCCAACAGCTCACTACCAGCGTGTCAAAGAGATGTTGCAGGACATGAAGGATGCAGGGGTCATAAGAGATAGTTGCAGTCCCTGGGCAGCTCCATTAGCCCTAGTCAAAAAGAAAGATGGCAGCATAAGAATGTGTGTTGATTATAGACAGGTAAATCACATAACACATAAAGATGCTTACCCATTACCCCACTTAGAAGAGTCACTTGCTGCATTAAAGTCTGCTAATTACTTTTCAACCCTGGCAGGTCTCCATTGCACAAGAAGACTGTGAGAAGACTGTGTTCACAACACCAATGGCCCTGTGTGAATTTAACAGCATGCCATTCGGATTCTATAATGCACCGGGAACGTTTCAAAGGTTGATGGAGTGTTCCCTGCGGCACCAAAACTTCGAGACTGTGCTACTCTACCTGGACGATATTATAGTGTATTCCAACACCTATGAAGAGCACTTGACACACCTGGCAGAGGTATTTGAAGCATTGTCTAAGTTCGGGAACATTGTCTAAGTTCATGATGAAGACATCGAAATGCCATTTGCTGAAGCCGAAAGTTCAGTATCTCGAGCATGTGGTCAGCTCAGAAGGAGTGGCACCAATTGTAACCACACAACCACTTGAGATAGTAGTCTTAGACCAGTGTTTCTCAACTTCAGTCCTCAAGACCCACCAACAGATCTTGTTTTCAGGATTTGCTTAGTATTGCACAGGTGATAGTTTAATCACCTGCACTGGGGATAATTCAAACCCCTGTGCAATACTAAGAAAATTCTGGAAACGAGACGTGTTGATGGGTCCTGAGGACTGGAGTTGAGAAACACTGCCTTAGACCATGTGAAGCTAACACCCAGCAGATCAGGCTACACCTACACCTTAACCATGGTTGACCACTATTCAAGATTCCTAATGGTAGCTCTAGTAAAAGACTTAACTGCAGAAACAACAACAAAAACCTTTGAAGCCTACTTCTGTAGACCATAAGGGTACCCAAAGCAGGTATTGACTGATCAAGATTCTGCATTTGAAGCTGAGATATTTCAAGAGTTTTGTCATTTATATGGATGCAAGAAGATTCGAAACACACCTTACCATCCGCAAACAAATGGTATGTGCGAGAAAATGAACAACATTGTCATAGATATGCTGAAGACTTTTCCTTTGGAAGAGAGAAATCAATGGCCAGAGAAGTTACCAGACTTAGTGGACAAGTATAACAAAATACCTGCAAGTTCCACCAATTGTACATCAGCATACCTCATTAGAGCAAGACCTGGAAGATTACCAGTTGATCTCGAAATGGGAATCGTAGTACCAGAAGCAGATTTACCTGAAACTAATTGGGACTCCAACAGCCAAGAGCAATACAAAATGGTACAGGCATGCGTGGAGAACAATCTAGATAAAATTAAAGAAAGATAAGAATGGAACTACAACATAAATGCACAAGATGAACCTTTGACACCTGGAGAGATGGTATTTAAAAGAAAGGGAAGAATCCATGAACTTGATGATCAGTGGGAACAAGAACCCTACACTGTGTTAAATTCCAATTCCGGGCAACCAATCAGCGCTCTTGGCTCGTGATTTAAATTGCGCTTCGCTGATTGGTCGCTGTGATCTGCGGCGGCCAATCAGCGAAGCGGCGTGTGGCTTAGCGGGAGATTTGAATCCCGCGCCGCTCAGCCAATCAGCGGTGCGGGATTCAAATCTCCCGCCAAGCCGTGTGCTGCTTCGCTGATTGGTCGCCGACGACCACGGTGGCGAAATAGAGCTCTTGGTGCGTGATTTAAATCGCACTTCACTGATTGGTTGCCGTGGTGGACGGCAAGCAATCAGCGGTCTTGGCGCATAATTTAAATGCCGCTTCGCTCATTGCTCGCAGCCGACCACGGCGACCAATCAGATGAGCGGTATTGGCGGGCCGGTTTAAATCTCCCACCAATACTGCGCTGCTCAGCTGATTGGTCGTGCGCTACCTGGCAGGAGATTTAAAGCTGTCTCAGCTAAGTGGTTAGCACTGTACGGTGGCTCAGTGGTTAGCGCTGTATATGGAGGCTCAGTGGTTAGCACTGTATGGTGGCTCAGTGGTTAGCACTGTATGGTGGGTCAGTGGATAGCACTGTATGGTGCCTCAGTGGTTAGCATTGCATTGTATATGGTGGCTCAGTGGTTTCACTGTATGGTGGCTCAGTGGTTGTCACAGAATGGTGGCTCAGTGGTTAGCACTGTATGGTGGCTCAGTGGTTAGCACTGTATATGGTGGCTCAGTGGTTAGCATTGTATATGGTGGCCCAGTGGTTAGCACTGTATGCTGGCTCAGTGGTTAGCACTGTATATGTTGGCTCAGTGGTTAGCACTGTATGGTGGATCAGTAGTTAGCATTGTATATGGTGGCCCAGTGGTTAGCACTGTATGGTGGCTCCGTGGTTAGCACTGTATGGTGGCTCAGTGTTTAGCACGGAATGGTGGCTTAGTGGTTAGCACTGAATGCTGGCTCAGTGGTTAGCACTGCATATGGTGGCTAAGTGGTTAGCATTGTATATGGTGGCCCAGTGGTTAGCACTGTATGGTGGCTCAGTGGTTAGCACTATATATGGTGGCCCAGTGGTTAGCACTGTATGGTGGCTCAGTGGTTAGCACTCTATGGTGGCTCAGTGTTTAGGTGGGTCAGTGGCTAGCATGGAATGGTGGCTTAGTGGTTAGCACTGTATGGTGGCTCAGTGGCTAGCACTGTATGGTGGCTCAGTGGTTAGCACTGTATGGGGGCTCAGTGGTTAGCATTGTATAAGTGGCCCAGTGGTTAGCACTGTATGGTGGCTCAGTGGTTAGCACTGTATGGTGGCTCAGTGTTTAGGTGGGTCAGTGGTTAGCACGGAATGGTGGCTTAGTGGGTTAGCACTGTATGGTGGCTCAGTGGTTAGCACTGTATGGTGGCTCAGTGGTTAGCACTGTATGGTGGCTCAGTCATTAGTACTGTACAGTATATGGTGGCTCAGTGTTTAGGTGGCTCAGTGGTTAGCACTGTATGATGGCTCAGTGGTTAGCACTGTATGATGGCTCAGTGGTTAGCATTGTATATGGTGGCCCAGTGGTTAGCACTGTCTGGTGGCTCAGTGGTTAGCACTGTATTGTGGGTAAGTGGTTAGCAATGTGTGGTGGCTCAGTGGTTAGCATTGTATACGGTGGCTGAGTGGTTAGCACTGTATGGTGGCTCAGTGGTTAGAACTGTGTATGGTGGCTCAGTGGTTACCACTGTATGGTGGCTCAGTGGTTAGCACTGTATATGGTGGCTCAGTGGTTAGAACTGTATATGGTGGCTCAGTGGTTAGCACTGTATATGGTGGCTCAGTGTTTAGCACTGTATATGGTGGCTCAGTGGTTAGCACTGTATACGGTGGCTCAGTGGTTAGAACTGTATATGGTGGCTCAGTGGTTAGCACTGTATATGGTGGCTCAGTGGTTAGCACTGTATATGGTGGCTCAGTGTTTATGTAGCTCAGTTGTTAGCACGGAATGGTGACTTAGTGTTTAGCACTGTATGATGGCTCAGTGGTTAGCACTGTATGGTGGCTCAGTGGTTAGCACTGTATAGTAGCTCAGTAGTCAGCACTGTATAGTGGTTCAGTGGTCTGCACTCTACAGTAGCTCAGTGGTTAGCATTGTATTGTGGCTCAGTGGTTAGTATTGTATTGTGGCTCAGTGGTTAGCACTGTATATGGTGGCTCAGTGGTTAGCACTGTACAGTAGCTCAGTAGTCAGCATTGTATGGTGGCTCAGTGGTCTGCGCTCTACAGTAGCTCACTGGTTAGCAATGTACGGTGGCTCCATGCTTAGCACTGTACGGTGGTTCAGTGGTTAGCACTGTATGGTGGCTCAGTGCTTAGCACTGTATATGGAGGCTCAGTAGTTAGCAATGTACAGTGGCTCAGTGGTCTGCACTCTACAGTAGCTCAGTGGTTAGCAATGTATGGTGGCTCAGTGGTTAGCACTGTATATGGTGGCTCAGTGGTTGCAATGTATGGTGGCAATGTGGTTAGCAATGTACGGTGGTTCAGTGGTTAGAACTGTGCGGTGGCTCAGTGGTTAGCACTGTATGGTGGCTCAGTGGTTAGCACTGTACAGTAGCTCAGTAGTCAGCACTGTATGGTGGCTCAGTGGTCTGCACTCTAAAGTAGCTCAGTGGTTAGCATTGTATTGTGGCTCAGTGGTCAGCACTGTATATGATGGCTCAGTGGTTAGCAATGTACAGTGGCTCCATACTTAGCACTGTACGGTGGTTCAGTGGTTTGAACTGTGTGCGGTGGTTCAATGGTTAGCACTGTATGGTGGCTCAGTGCTTAGCACTGTATATGGTGGCTCAGGAGTTAGCACTGTACAGTAGCTCAGTGGTCTGCACTCTACAGTAGCTCAGTGGTTAGCACTGTATGGTGGCTCAGTGGTCTGCACTCTACAGTAGCTCAGTGGTTAGCATTGTATTGTGGCTCAGTGGTTAGCATTGTACTGTGGCTCAGTGGTTAGCACTGTATAAGGTGGCTCAGTGGTTAGCACTGTACAGTAGCTCATTAGTCAGCACTGTATGGTGGCTCAGTGGTCTGCACTCTAAAGTAGCTCAGTGGTTAGCATTGTATTGTGGCTCAGTGGTTAGCATTGTATTGTGGCTCAGTGGTTAGCATTGCATTGTGGCTTAGTGGTTAGCACTGTATATGGTGGCTCAGTGGTTAGCAATGTACGGTGGCTCCATGCTTAGCACTGTACGGTGGTTCAGTGGTTAGCACTGTATGGTGGCTCAGTGTTAGCACTGTATATGGTGGCTCAGTGGTTAGCAATGTATGGTGCAATGTGTTAGCATGTACGGTGTCAGTGGTTAGAACTGTACAGTAGCTCAGTAGTCAGCACTGTATGGTGGCTCAGTGGTCTGCACTCTAAGTAGCTCAGTGGTTAGAATTGTATTGTGGCTCAGTGGTTAGCACTGTATATAATGGCTCAGTGGTTAGCACTGTACATACTCAGTAGTCAGCACTGTATGGTGGCTCAGTGATCATGCACTCTAAAGTAGCATCACTGGTTAGCATTGTATTGGTGCTCAGTGGTTAGCACTGTATATGATGGCTCAGTGGTTAGCAATGTACGGTGGCTCATACTTAGCACTGTCGTGGTTCAGTGGTTTGAATGTGTGCGGTGGTTCAATGGTTAGCACTGTATGGTGGCTCAGTGCTTAGCACTGTATATGGTGGCTCAGGAGTTAGCAAATGTACAGTAGCTCAGTGGTCTGCACCTACAGTAGCTCATGGTTAGCACTGTAGGTGGCTCAGTGGTCTGCACTCTACAGTAGCTCAGTGGTTAGCATTGTATTGTGGCTCAGTGGTTAGCATTGTATTGTGGCTCAGTGGTTAGCACTGTATAAGGTGGCTCAGTGGTTAGCACAGTACGTGGCTCAGTAGTCAGCACTGTATGGTGCTCAGTGGTCTGCACTCTAAAGTAGCTCAGTGGTTAGCATTGTATTGTGGCTCATGGTTAGCACTGTACAGTAGGCTCAGTAGTCAGCACTCTATGGTGGCTCAGTGGTCTGCACTCTAAAGTAGCTCAGGTGGTTAGCATTGTATTTGGCTCACTGGTAGTGTGGTCAGCACTGTATATGATGGCTCAGTGGTTAGCAATGTACGGTGGCTCCATACTTAGCACTGTACGGTGGTTCAGTGGTTTGAACTGTGTGCGGTGGTTCAATGGTTAGCACTGTATGGTGGCTCAGTGCTTAGCACTGTATATGGTGGCTCAGGAGTTGGCACTGTACAGTAGCTCAGTGGTCTGCACTCTACAGTAGCTCAGTGGTTAGCACTGTATGGTGGCTCAGTGGTCTGCACTCTACAGTAGCTCAGTGGTTAGCATTGTATTGTGGCTCAGTGGTTAGCATTGTATTGTGGCTCAGTGGTTAGCACTGTATAAGGTGGCTCAGTGGTTAGCATTGTACAGTAGCTCAGTAGTCAGCACTGTATGGTGGCTCAGTGGTCTGCACTCTAAAGTAGCTCAGTGGTTAGCATTGTATTGTGGCTCAGTGGTTAGCACTGTATAGGTGCTCAGTGGGTTAGCAATGTACGGTGGCTCCATGCTTAGCACTGTACGTGGTTCAGTGGTTTGAATGTGTGCGTGGTTCAATGGTTAGCACTGTTATCGTGGCTCAGTGCTTAGCACTGTGTATGGTGGCTCAGGAGTTAGCACTGTACAGTTGTCTCAGTGGTCTGCAATCTACAGTAACTCATGGTTAGCACTGTATGGTGGCTCAGTGTTAGCACTGTATATGGTGGCTCAGTGGTTAGCATGTATGGTGGCTCTGTGGTTTAGCAATGTACGGTGGTTCAGTGGTCAGAACTGTGCAGTGGTTCAGTGGTTAGAACTGTGCGGTGGCTCAGTGGTTAGCACTGTATGGTGGCTCAGTGGTTAGCATCTGTACAGTAGCTCAGTAGTCAGCACTGTATGGTGGCTCAGTGGTCTGCACTCTAAAGTAGCTCAGTGGTTAGCATTGTATTGTGGCTCAGTGGTTAGCACTGTATATGGTGGCTCAGTGGTTAGCACTGTACAGTAGCTCAGTAGTCAGCACTGTATGGTGGCTCACGGGCTGCACTTCTACAGTAGCTCAGTGGTTAGCATTGTATTGTGGCTCAGTGGTTAGCACTGTATATGGTGGCTCAGTGGTTAGCACTGTTACAGTACCTCAGTAGTCAGCATTGTATGGTGGCTCAGTGGCTGCACTCTACAGTAGCTCAGTGGTTAGCATTGTATTGTGGCTCAGTGGTTAGCACTGTATATGTGGCTCAGTGGTTAGCAATGTACAGTGGCTCCATGCTTAGCACTGTACAGTGGTTCAGTGGTTTGAACTGTGTGGGTGGTTAAAGTGGTTAGCACTGTATGGTGGCTCAGTGGTTAGCACTGTATGGTGGTCAGTGGTTAGCACTGTACAGTGGCTCAGTGGTCTGCACTCTACAGTAGCTCAGTGGTTAGCACTGTATGGTGGTCATTCTGATTGGTTTAGCAATGGTAGGTAGCATGTATGTGGCTCTGTGGTTAGCAATGATAGGTGGTTTAGTGGTTAGAACTGGGCAGTGGTTCAGTGGTTGATAAATGTGCAGTGGTTCAGGTGGTTAGAAATGTGCGGGTGGCTCAGTCGGTTAGCACTGTGCGGTGGCTCAGTCGTTAGCAATTGTATTGTGGCTCAGTGGTTAGCACTGTGCGGTGGCTCAGTGGTTAGCACTGTATATGGTGCTTAGTGGTTAGCATGGTACAGTGGCTCAGTAGTCAGTACTGTATGGTGGCTCAGTGGTCTGTACTCTACAGTAGCCAGTGGTTAGCACTGTATGGTGGCTCAGTGGTGAGCATTGTATGGTGGCTCAGTGATGGGAGGCAGGCACACGGAGCCAGAAGGCACAGAGGAGGCAGGGGCACAGGGGAAGGAGAAGGCACAGGGGACGCAGAAGCCACAAGGGAGGTAGAATGCAGATGGGAGGCAGAGGCACAGGGGAGGCAGAGTCATATGTAGAGACAGCGCACACAGGGAGAGAAGTGCACACATGGGCTGAGGGCACACAGAGCGGAGAGAAAGGCACAAGTAAGACAGCACAGAGAGGACAGAGCGCACAAGGGAAGACAGGCACAAAGACTGCCCTCCCATGCAATAGCATCGGGTCTATTTCTAGTTTCAAATAAAAACAATTAAAATGCAAGAAGTCATCGCATCAAGGCCCCACTAGATGGTATACACAAAAAATGAGGAGTACAACACTTATAGGCCTAACAGAGGTTCAAAAGTGCAGTATATCAAAACAAATTCAAGATTTGTAGGTTAGAAATAATATACCAATAAGTGTATATATCTCATAAGGCATAACCTGAAAATTCTGTATAAACAAAAGAGCACAGGTGCAGGACTGGGGGTAGAAAGGCTTTAGAGGACGGTACATAGACTCATAGAGGTGGACTGGGAACCAAGTAAACCTAAGTCTGAGGGAGTCACGGACAAAGACAAGTAGATCCAAATTGGTAAATATCAAAGAGAAGTTGTCACCACAAGCCGACAAATGACCAGTCAGACAACAGGCTGAAAGGAGATTCACAAGCAAGTAAGCCGCCTTATGGCCAGTACCCAGTCAGTGCTCAAAGCAGCGAGGTAAAGTAGCAAGTCCTGTGCCTCAAGTCTCTAAGGTAGTGCTCATGGAGGATATTCCCAGGAGAAAAGGTGTGCCAGGCTGTGCTCGGAGGGCCCTGCCAAGAACTCTACACGTTCCGTTATACCAGTAACTTTGCCAAGTGAAGGAGCGATACGGATTGGTGGTTGTACCTTTTATAGTGAGGTAATAGGGTAATCAATATTCACCTGTGAAATGGCGTAGGAGACATTGTGTGGATTTTTCTTGCCGATGCCGCATAACAAGCCGTATAACACAGCCGGCATCTGCAATGTATGGTCGGGCTCAGCTTCCGAATACACTTCTGATTTATGTCGTACATGTAATGCTGATGTCGGGAGGAATTAATTTGCTGTTTCATTGTTTTAATAATTTAGTCAGGAAATCTCCAAAGACATGCTGATAGGGAATGTAGATTGTGAGCCCCATTTGGGGACAGGGATGATCACGACTATAAAGTGCTGAGGAATTAATAGCGCAATATAAATGAGTAAAATAAATAAACTAGTGTGAGTCATTTTTCAATGTTACAGACAAATTTAGGAATATCAATTCTTTGACACATTTTTGTGTTATCAGCAAACAGGGAAACGTTATCTGCCAAACCTTCTACTATGTCACTTACAAATACAGTATATTAAAATGAACAGAACCTTCTTGCTCAACACTAGTCTCTCTTCATCATGGACATATTTAACAACAGTTTGCTATCTGTCCTGTATCTAACAGTAGTTGGTTACAAAACACATCTAGGGATTAGGTCCAATTTTCAATAACTTTACAGCTTTTTATATGGAGCTTTAGAAACGTTTTGGCTAAAATTCAGATAGGTGATACAATGCAGCACCTCCATCCAACAATTTTAGGATATAGTTACAGGAACTCTGTCAGCACAGAATGACTATTCAAAGCAAATGCAAGCACTTGGTACATCAAAGTATAGGCAAACAATTAAGTGCACCTTATATATGTGTCCCTGCTCTGTACTGTGTAATGGATGTGTCTGACCGTACAGGGACATGGTCTGATCATACCACATCTCCTGTGCTGAGATAATCTTATATATGTATCCCTGCTCTGTACTGTGTAATGGATGTGTCTGACTATACAGGGACATGGTCTGATCATACCGCATCTCCTGTGCTGAGATAATCTTATATGTGTCCCTGCTATGTACTGTGTAATGGATGTGTCTGACCGTACAGGGACATGGTCTGATCATACCACATCTCCTGTGCTGAGATAATCTTATATATGTGCCCCTGCTATGTACTGTGTAATGGATGTGTCTGACCGTACAGGGACATGGTCTGATCATACCACATCTGCGTAACGGTGTAACGGCCGACTTGCGTCATTGACCCGACAAGCACCATTCATTCTCTATGGGGCTAGCAGTCGGGTGCGGCAAGTGCGGTATTGCCGAATCCGGCACTTGCAGTGCTTGTGGCACCGCAAAAAAACTGCTGTGGGGTCCAGTATACAGTATGTGGGAACTGTGGAGTCTGGGGTGTACTGGAGCTGTGGGGTCCAGTATACTGTGTGCGGGAGCTGTGGGGTCCAGTATATGGTGTGTGGGAGCTGTGGGGGTCAGTATATGGTGCATGGGAGCTGTGGGGGTCGGTATATGGTGTATGGGAGCTGTGGGGTTCATACATAAAGAAAGATTTTCATCTCACCTGGGTCAGACTGCCTAGTTCACCTTCTCATTTTAATCTGGTGCACGGAAGAAATTCCACGTCTGGGAGGAGTGCAATCTTGCAGAAAGGATGTATCCAGCAGCTCGGATATTTAATAAAACATAGCCTTTATTAATAATCCATTAAAACCAGTATAACATAGTGCAGGTAAAAGCGTAGATCGGGCTTACCATGCTATGAATAAGGGTGACCATGATCCGAAACGCGTAAGGCTCATCTACGCTTTTACCTGCAACATAAAGGCTATGTTTTATTAAATATCTGAGCTACTGGACACATCCTTTCTGCAAGCTGTGGGGTCCAGTATTATGTGTGGGGGAGCTGTGGGGTCCAGTTTACTGTGTGTGGGAGCTGTGGGGTCAGTATACTGTGTTTTGGAACTGTGGGGTCCAGTATACGGTGTGTAGGAGCTGTTGAGTCCAGTATATGATGTGTGGGAACTGCGGGGTCCAGTATACTGTGTGTGAGAGCAGTGGGGGTCAGGATACTGTATGTTGGAGCTGTGCAATCCAGTATGTGTATGGGAGCTGTGAGGTCCAGTTTACTGTGTGTGTGAACTGTGTACAGTATACTGTAAGTTGGAGCTGTGTGAACCAGTATAGTATGTGTGGTAGCTGTGGGGTCCAGTATGCTTTGTGGGGGTGCTTTGGAGGTCAGTATATGGTGAATGAGAGCTGTGGGGTTCAGTATTTTGTGTGTGGGAGCTGTGGGGTCCAGTTTACTTTGTGTGGGAGCTTTGAGGGTCTGTATATGGTGAATGAGAGCTGTGGGGTCCAGTATTATGGTGTGGTAGCTGTGGGGTCCAGTTTACTGTGTGTGGGAGCTGTGGGGTCAGTATACTGGGTTTGGGAACTGTGGGGTTCAATATACTGTGTGTTGGGGCTGTGCAATCCAGTATGTGTGTGGGAGCTGTGGGGTCCAGTTTACTATGTGTGGGAACTGTGGGGTCAATATACAGTGTATGTGAGCTGTGGGGTTCAATATACTGTGTGTTGGAGCTGTGCAATCCAGTATGTGTGTGGGAGCTGTGGGGTCCAGTTTACGATGTGTGGGAACTGTGGGGTCCAGTATACTGTGTGTGAGAGTAGTGGGGTCCAGTATACTGTGTGTGGGAGCTGTGGGGGTCAGTATACTATGTATGGGAGCTGTGGGGTTCAATATTCTGTGTGTTGGAGCTGTGCAATCCAGTATGTCTGTGGGAGCTGTGGGGTCCAGTTTACTGTGTGTGGGAACTGTGGGTTCCATTATACTGTGAGTGGGAACAGTGGGTCCAGTATACCGTATGTTGAAGCTGTGGGGTCCAGTATACTATGTGTGGTAGCTGTGGGGTCCAGTATGCTGTGTGTGCGAGCTGTGGGGTCCAGTATACTGTGTGAAGGAGCTGTGGAGTCCAGGATACTGTGTATGGGAACTGTGGGTTCCATTATACTGTGAGTGGGAACTGTGGGTCCAGTATACTGTATGTTGGAGCTGTGGGGTTCAGTATACTATGTGTGGTAGCTGTGGGGTCCAGTATGCTGTGTGTGCGAGCTGTGGGGTCCAGTATACTGTGTGAAGGAGCTGCGGAGTCCAGGATACTGTGTATGGGAACTGTGGGGTTCAGTATACTATGTGTGGTAGCTGTGGGGTCCAGTATGCTGTGTGTGCGAGCTGTGGGGTCCAGTATACTGTGTGAAGGAGCTGTGGAGTCCAGGATACTGTGTATGGGAACTGTGGGGTCCAGTATACTGTGTGTGGGAGCTGTGGGGTCCAGTATACGGTGTGTAGGAGATGTGGGGTCCACCAATCTATTGTGTGTAGGATCTATAGGGTCCAGTATACTATGTGAAGAAGATATGGGGTTGAATATATTGTGTGTTGGAGCTTTGGGGTCTAGTGTACTTGTGTGGGAGCTGTGGGGTCCAGTATACGGTGTGTAGGAGATGTGGGGTCCAATCTATTGTGTGTAGGATCTATAGGGTCCAGTATACTATGTGAAGAAGATATGGGGTCGAATATATTGTGTGTTGGAGCTTTGGGGTCTAGTGTACTTGTGTGGGCACTGTGGGGTCCAGTATATTTTGTGTGGGAGCTGTGGAGACCATACTGTTCTTTTGGAGGAGCTGTTGTTCATAGTACAAGGGCTGGATATCTGGAGCAGTACGATTTACTGCATTTTATAAACTTTACAACAATCAGTTGAATATATTGTTTAGTCTGCTCAATAATAAGCAGAAAAGGTAATAATAATAATAATAATAAGCTCATGATAATATTGAACACAGCTAATTTAATCTATTGGTTTTGCCCTCCGCAACAATCACAGTCTCTAATGTGGCCCCTAGGGAAAATTAATTACCCACCCCCACCTTAAGGACTAATACACACTATGTATGGAGCCTATTTCCAGTACCCATAGACTTCTATGGGGCTCTACTATACTTCTGTATTTCTCTTACGCCCTGTGGAGGCATGCAATGTAATTTCAGGTTTGTGAAGGTCTTGTAAATATTGTAATCTATGATAACAGACAAAGTCGACATTTTATCATTTAGTTCCACAGGGATTACAACTGCTATGGATTTAATTACACATAATGTATTGGTTCAAGGGGTTTATTACCACAGGAACATTGTATAATTTATTGCCAGCATACCCATCATAGAAATGTCCCATTGCCATTGAAGCATGTAATTATTATTTTTTCTTGTCAAATTTGCTTTTTATTTTGATCACTCGTCTCTGTAATGGTCTTCTGAGTTCACTATATGATATGAAGATAATGATTTCTAGCAGCAGTCCAAAAGCTTATGCAGGTAGGACTACGTTCCCATGTCCACAGATGTAGCAGAGATGGATTTTTTTTTTTTACTCTTTCCAAGGTCTTACTGTTCTGTATTCTATGGACAACAAGTCATTCCATATAAAATGGAACCTATCGTGTGATAAAATACTATGTCTATGCATATATAGGGAATATTTGCTGGTAAACAGCGCTGAAATACTCTCTGGATGCGTCACTGAAAAGGCAGCTAAGGAGAGAAAATGAAAGAGGACCTGTCACCCCCCTGGTTCTTTCCAAACTGAAAACACAGTGTATGCTGCATTCAGGGCGGTGTGTCCTATGTCTGCACCCCCAAAAAATCTGTTTGGAAAGTTCACAGTTAAGGGCTCCATTGGGTCTTATCTGATTAAGCAGTCCTGGCCATCGGCACGGTCCTCCCCGCCTCCTGCATCTTTGTTCCGCCTCCTGTTGTGTGGGTCTCCCCTCCTCTTCAGCGCCTGCACCTCAGCGTGTGAATTCAAGCAGACGCACACCGAGGACTTGGTAGGAGCAGGTCTCAGCTGCTGTAACGGCGCATGTGCGTGACACAAGCACCAGAGCTCGCCCTGCATACAGCGGGAGCAGAAGAGGAGGAGGCCACACACAAGAGGAGGCGGAACAAAGAGACAGGGGAGGACCATGCAAGCGGCCAGGACTGCAAACTCAGATAAGACTCACCAGACCCCTTAACTGTGAACTCTCCACATTTTTTTTTTTCGGGTTACGGGGGGTACAGACATGGTACACTCCTTCCCTAAATGCAGCATACATGCCGCATTCAGTGGTGCTTTCAGTTTGAAAAGCACCAAGGGGGTGACAGGTTCTCTTTAACTTATACCCTCGAGGGAGCCACTCTCCTTCAGTCATAGGGGTGGTGCACGAAGCAGCTACAGTGTGAGTGGCGGCTGTAATCACTCCCAGGACTTTGAATGACAGCCTGGTGTGCACATTCACACTGCAAAGCAAGGTGTCAATCACAGACCCTGGGTCCACTTACAGCCGCCACTCATAGTATAGCGAGTGGCTCCTGGGAGGATATGAATTAATTTCCTACAGGTAGCTGTACTTTCAAGTAAGGCCTCATTCAGACATCTGTTTTTATCAAAAGTAGGCGAGGACTCTTTTTAAAAAAAAAATAAATTATTAGTTAATTAGTATTTTACATTTTTTTAGTCATAAATAATAATAAAAAAAACAGCATGGTGATCGCATCTATTTGTGAAAACCAGCACTGATAAAACAGACAGTAGTGAGCTGGTGTCATCAGGCTACAACGGTCCATGGTTATTGGTCCGTCACAACCAAAAAATATCAGCCTGCTGCCACCCCAGAATTTGGCACATAACATTAGAATCCTGGCACTTTACCCAGCTCTTCTACATTACCCTGGTGCAATGGCAATAGGGGTAATATATGAGGTTGATGAGAGCCGTGATTTGTCAAAAATCACAGCTGTCATTAAGGCCTTGATTAGCAATGAAGAGGTGTCTATGAGACACCCTCATTACTAACCCTGTTTGTCAAAAGACAAACACAAACACAGAAATATCCTTTATTTGGAATAAAAAACATAGACACCCTCGTTAAAGGGGAACTCCAGGGAAAGAAAACTTTTTAGTACAGTTCCTGCCCTCCTACATGATGAAGCAGAGCTGTACACTGCAGTTCTAGAATCAATAGATCCCTTATAAATCAATAAAATCATACCTGCTCTTTTGCTCTCCCCTTCCTCAGGAGACATAACATTTCAGCCTGTCAGCTTCATGCAGCAGCAGAGAACGAGGTGTGTTGTGGGAGTGGACCCCGGGGGCTGCAGGATCATCTTACATTCTAGCCCACTCACAGGTAAGGGTCTTGGGCACCACATCATGGCCATACTACAATCCAGCCCCTGATATAGCATCCTATGTGATGTGACAGGGGGTAGACGCTTGAAATATCAATTATTTCTCCAATCAGATGCAAATACACACTGTGATCCTGTTCTGTATGATGATGTATAATGTGTACTGTTATTGTGATATTGTGATTCTAGGAGCACAGGCAAAGCACTACACTGATGGATTCAGCTCTGCATGGTCTCCCCTCACCCATAGGAACATGGTATTTTCCTGTCCCTTCAACTTTCTTTGGATCATCATCACCACTCCTAAGTGCCAGTCATAGCAAGGCATCCAGAGTCTGCAGCATCTATTACACATAAGTTATAGTACACACCTTTTCATTAACCCCCAAAACACTCCCACAGATCCAACATAATCCACATTGACTTCCCACAACGATCCTCGACTCTACTACTTCCGGAACAATTAAGGGCAGTGTGGAAACCATCAGCTGTGAGAAGTGGAAGTCTCCAGATTCACAGCTAGCATTTCTAACGGTTCCCTCCGTGACCGCAGGTGAACTCACTGCCAGACTGCTCAGCAGCCATGTCACGCAGTCCGACAGTACGGCAGTCCAACGTTCTCAAGTAATTCCACACTATGGCAGTCTGGCAATCTGCATGACCCAACAGAATTGCTTGAGCACTTCGGACTGTGTGAAACATCATCAGAGCAGTCCAGCAGTGGGTTCACCTGTGGTCACAGAGGGTACCATGAGAACCATTAGCTGTGAACTCCAGTGACCTCAATGACATCATCGCTTCTCACAACCATCGACTCCCACGCTGTCCTCAGTGTGTTCAGAAAGTCACAGTGAGCAGTCACGTTTTCTAATGTCACTGCTCACCGGATGCATAAGTTGAGATCATTGTGAGAGGTTGATGTGGATTACGTCAGATCTGTGGTAGTACTTTGAGGGTTAATTAATAGGTGAAAGATGGCATTTGTGCCTTTTAATTCAAATAAAGGATTTTTTCCGTGTTTGTGTTTATTTCTTTTGACGTACAGGGTTAGTAATAACATATCATAGACACCTCCTTATTACTATATATATATATATATATATATATATATATATTATATATATATTATAACCTACAATTTGGACTTACGGGTCCTACTGGATCATATACCATATAAACCTAAAATTACCCAAGGATCACCAACCCAGATTCAGGAGGTAGAAAAATTGGGCATGAATGATCCAGACTAGTATTTTCAAAAAATGCAAAATTTTATGAGCATTTTATGTACAAATTATGTGACAAATCACCATCAGTGCAAGACAAGCCACTGGCTGTGTGAACACAGCAGAGAAACAAAAGACTACGTGATCCAATTGGGTATTACTCTCAAAGAACTTGAAAGATAAACATCAAGATTGACCAATAGGGTATATATATATATAAATATATTTTTATCGTCTAGAGTCGTATCTATATAGTTGTAAACCCTATTCAATTCTCAAAGATAAGTTTACAAAGCAAAAACTGTGTTAATACACCATAACAGTGAACAACCAGACTATTGCTATAGTGTTTACAACAGTAAAACTGAGCCTGCATCATTCTGTATAAAGAGCTGTGAGGCTGCATTATACTATATGGAGGGTTGAGAGGCTTTATTATACAATATGGAGGGGCTATGAGGCTGTATTATACTATATGGAGGGCTGTGAGGCTTTATTGTGCAACTATATGGAGGACTAGGAGACTACTATATGGGAGTGCATTATACAGTCCCTGACAGAAGTTATGTCGCTTATCCATGATTATGTAAATAAAAGCTTATAACAATGTTAAATTTATCCATTGGTTGTATAAATTACTCTTTTGAAAGCTGAAACCCTCCCAAATGAGGTTTAGGTTAAGAAAATAAATTGGCATCAATGTTGAAATATTGATCATTTAATGAACACAGAATGGTCAGATTTTGGCAACACAAAAGTTTTGACGCCCACAGAAAGTAATGTGATATTCAAACAAATAATTAACTTAAAATACAAATATATGTTGCATAACATTGGTGAATGAAGTTGTGGTGCTATTAGAGTCATATTTAATATTTGTGTGTGACTTCCATGAGCTTGAAGGACTGCATCCATGCAGTTCAACAATGATTCATACAATTTATTAATGAAGTCATCAGGAATAGCAAAGAATGCAGTCTTACATGCCTCCCAGAGTTCATCTAGATTCTTTGTTTTTTTTTCTTCCAAGCTTCATCTTTCATCCTACCCCAAACATGCTCAATGATGTTCATGTCTGGTGACTGGGCTGGCCAGTCCTTGAGCACCTTGATCTTTTTTGCCTGAAGGAACTTGTTGTAGAGATGGATGTATGAGATGGAGCACCATCTTGCTGCAGAATTTTACCCCTTTTATGATTTGAATGTAAGAGGTAGCTAATACGTCTTGATATTTCAGGCTATTGATATTGCCTTCCACCTTGCAAATGTTTTGCACACCCCCATACTGAATGTAACCCCAGACCATGATCTTTCCACCACCATATGCAACTGTTTTCTAGGTGTATTTTGGATCCATACGGGCTCCAGTAGGTCTCCTGCAGTATTTGCAGTGGCTGTGGTGTAATTCTACTGAAGAGTCATCAGAGAAATTACATTCTGCCACTTTTCCAGTGTCCATCTGTTTAGCAGGCTGTGGGACTTTGCAAATGCCACACAGTTTTTTATTTGCCTTTTTTTTGACCATGGAGGCCATTTTGAGACAGAATCCTACAAACTTTTCTAGTTGACACAGGGACTTGAGGTGACCAGGCCTGTTGGAGCACTGCTGCAGTGGAAGAGGGGCTTGCTTTGGATTTTCTAACCAACAAACGTTCCTCCTGAGCAGTTGTCTTGCAGGGTCTGCCGGACCTTTTCTTGTCAAACACATCCCCAGTCTCTTCAAATCTTTTTTTAATTCTTTGCACTTGACACTGAGACACATTAAAGGTGCCAGCCACCTCTGCAGTGGATCTGGTCTTCAGCCTCTTGATAATCAAGGCTTTGGTCGCAGGGTGGATTTTTGGCATGTTGTCAGAGCTCAAGTTGCAGTCCAAGTGAAGGTCTGGGGTGCTGGTTTTCTATTTATCCCACCCACTAATTAACCGATCATTTACGGAGTACAGGTGAGGATGTAAACTAGGATTGGGTGCATTACATGACCAGGCAACAAAACTTTTGTCTTGCCAAAATCTGACCATTCTGTGTTCATTAAATGATCAATATTTCAGCATTGATGCCAATTTATTTTCTTAACCTAAACCACATTTGGGAGGGTTTCAGCTTTCAAAAGAGTAATTTATAAAACCAATGGAAGAATTTAACGTCAGGTATAGCTTTTATTTACATAACATGGATAAGCGACATAACTTCTGTCAGGGACTGCAATAATTGAATAGCTATTGGGGCTACCTTATGAATTGGGACTATAGGATGCATTATGATACATGGAGGACTACTGGGGTATATTGTAATATATGGAGGAATATGGGGATGCATTATAATAATTGGAGGACTATCGTGGTGGGAGAAGGAAGACCATATAAACCATAATGGGGGACATATATTCTAGGCTATAAGGGCCATATTCCAGGAGGAGGACCATATCATATGCATGATGAGGGACGGTTATACATAATGAAGGGGGAGAGGGGTAAATTTGGGAGTTTTTATAGAACTTAGAAAGTTATATAGGGCCCATTCATCCGACCAACGTGTGCATGAGGGGCGCCCAGGTCTGAATTTCGCACCAGGGCCCACCACACTCTAGTTACGCGACTGCTTACTACCATCATTTTAACAGCACTTAAGTTTGAGTCATTATTGACTTATATGTGGTTCGGGGGTCTGGATCAAGTCTGGGTCCCAAACTTTACTTTTTTTAAAGTCAGCCGAACCTGCGGACCTGACCATCCACGGGTCTGCTCATTTCTAGATATGGTCACTTTTCCCTCTACGTAAATATAGTTTTGTTAACCAACTGGGCATGGTTCTTAAAGGGATCCTGTCACCTCCAGAACGCCTCCTAAGCTAGCAAAACATGTCCCTGCAGCATCCCATCACTAATCTCACACTCCTTTTGTCTCCTAAAAGCATCCTGTGATAGTGCAAAAAAACTTTTATTATACTCACTCATTAGTGATTATAATTAGCAGGGCTATATTCTTTAGTCACCAAGGCGGGCTGTTTTGAGGCTCCAGGATCCACCCTGTCTCTGTCTGTGTGCTCTGCTTGTGCAGGCTTTACCCTCCTCCCTCTCTATCACTCACAGAATGCAAATCATTAGTCCTGCCCTCAGCTCCACATCACAGCAGCACAGAGAGAGGCTGGATCCTCAGGCTGCAAAACAACATGCCCTGGTGACTAAAGAATATAGCCCCTGCTAATTATAATCAGTAATGAGTAAGTATTAAAACGTTTTTATGCACTTTCACAGATGCTTTTAGGAGACAAAAGGAGTGTGAGATTAGTGATAGGGATGTGTAGGGACATGTTTTGCTAGCTTAGGAGGCGTTTTGGAGGTGACAAGATCCCTTTAAGAACACACCCCTGGAGACGGATGAGGATCACATAAAGTTGGTTAACAAAACTTCATTTATATAGAGACACAGGTTTCATATCTCAGGAATGGAGCAAGGGAAGAACAAAAAATAAACAGGGCCAAAGTTAAGCGAAAAGCAGCATTTACCTCAGGTGAAAAAAAAAACATATTTATGGCAAATGACAGGTCCTATTTAAATATAGTTGATCATTTGCTTTCTAGAGAGATAAGCTGCTACCACAGGTGTACAACAGCAGCTGATTCCCCTCTTCCTATTGAGAAAGTGTCCAGAAGGTCACCGACAAGCCACTCGGCCTTGGTTAACGTATTTACATGTATCATTGCTCCCGGAGAAGGACAGACTAGCTTAGATTCTTACCCAAATATTACTAGTTCACTTTTGTCAGTCTGATGTACGGTTTGTGCACATGATATATGTTTGTCCCCAACTGCATATATACTGCATATACCTGGTTCACTTACCCATGAAATAGAAAGCGGCACTGCAGACTGTGCTACCGAATATAAAGTCCTCCAGTAAGTTAGGAATAAGAGTGAAGGGAATGCAGAAAAGACAGAGCATGAGGTCGCTGACCGCCAGGGACAATAAGAAGATGTTAGTCACAGTCCTCATCCTCTTGTTCCTTATTAGCACCACTATAACCAAGCTGTTGCCCAACACACCAAGGAGAAAAATCAAAGAATACAGGAAAATCCTCACTGCCTGGTGCAAATCTGTAACACAAAAATGGATTTATGTGGACTCATGGCTTTGTAATGACATATTAGCTGTCCTAATCCTCATTTCTATATCCCATTTATCCTGGGTTCACATATGGCCGGCGAAGTAATAATTTTTTTTCATCTGACTATAAACAAAACATTATTTGCAATGGGATCATTTCCATCCAATCTGCACATCAGTTTGTGAGTTGGACATGTGAAGGCACCAGCCTGGGGTCTGAGCACTTATCATGCTGGGATCCCACCCCTGGGAGAGAGAATGCAGTTTTGCATTAGTTTTGCCATCAGTTCCGATACGTTGAGTTGCATCATTCTCAAAAAACGGAGCTTTGCTCAAAGGACATATGTGAACCCAGCCTTACAATCGGCCATACGGCAAGGTCCAGATGTAGCAGAGTTATGTTTGTCATTGGACTGGCTGATGAAGTATTGATTCTGGTATGGAAATCAGCCATGACTGTTGACAAATTCAGCTCTGCTACATCTACTAGTGCATAACAATGAATTAGAATATCATCAAAAAGTTAATTTGTTTCAGTAATTCAATACAAGAAGTGAAATGTATAGTCATTACAAACAGTGATCTATTTCAAGTGTTTATTTCTGTTAATGTTGATGATTATGGCTTACAGCCAATGAAAACCCAAAGGTCATTATCTCAATTAAAGTAGAGAGAATGAAAGGTTGAAAACCGCGCTGCCGTATTCCACGAGACATCAAAGGGTGAATAGAACATTGAGTTATTAGTCAACACGTTTCAGGGCTCCCAGAAATAAGGCAATATGATATTAATTTTTGATGATATTCTAACTGGTTGAGATGCACTATCTGTCTATAATACATATAATATACATACACAGGGATGTCATAACTTAATGTAGTAGATTTACTTCCAGCCGATGTGATAGTTACTGACAAATGTCAAACTCAACTCTACAATGCTTTATCTCTGCACGAAACGATAAGAACAGAATTGATTGCATGTCTACGGTTATTGATAAAAGTTTAGAGCTTTAGTGTTTCCATTTGTCTTGTTTCAACATCCGCTAACATGATTGATTCCAATGATCCAACAACTTTAATATTTTTTTACATAAATGTAACAAGTGCAATAAACAAACGATGCACGTAAGATATACAGGATAAACATTAGAGGTCAACAATCCACTTCTCTTCCCAAACTAGTTGACATGCGTAAAGCAATAAAAAAAAATGCATTATGTTACATATAGGTGATGACACTTACCTTTCCCAGGAAGAGTTGTATTGTGGTTATAGTCCCCTAAACAGCTGATGATGGCTCCATTATCTGTAACCTCACAAAATATCCCATTCTCACTTGTCTCATTGTCCACATGAAGATCATACAGAGTTTCCATGTCTGACACTGAATGTTCTGTATTCTAGGGTGTATTAGAGATTACTGGCTTCCCATGCCTCCCTGTAATAAGATGCTGCTGGCAGAATTCCTATGAGAGCTGTGTGCAGCCTTGTATCCAGCCTGTGTCCACACACTGCACAGACTGAAGTGTACTCACTCTGCAGTGTCCCACCCTCCCTGGATATTGCTCAGGACCTCCTCATTTCTAGTTAGAGAAAAAGGACACACAGCACACCTGACATTTCTTTCATGTCTTGCCATTGTATAATGATTCACCAATGCTACGATCCCACAATCAGCTTTTGCTGAGTTTCTGATGCTGAAGAATTGTTGCACTTATTGTTTACGATTTTCATTGCGTTATTTTTACATTCGTTTTTAGTGTCTTTTCTTTCGCCTTGTTTTTAATACTTTCTGGTCTATCACTTTACTTTATTGAAATGATACTTTAAGTGAAAATCACAAGCGTCTTTGATGCGTTTCTGCAGTGGAAATGCACTAAAGACACAGTACAGATTATCTGCACCTCATTGAAGTCTATGGGGAAGATCTGCACAGAAGACTCAATGTACCCACAAGAGAACTTGACATGTTGCGGATGTGAAGCCTGCGCCACAGGTCAGGTAACGCGGGGTAAACAAGCAGGAGATTTCTGCAAATCCATCCACTTTGCTTGAACTGTACGATGTTGGATTTCTGATACACCGAAAACATGCAGCGTGAAAAACTCACTAAAAGCTCATCACAGTCTAATGGGGAACTTTACTTTGAAGGTGGAATTGCAAAATGATAGGAACTACCACATATTAGTTGTTCTGGCACCCTCGCTCTGTACTCCTGAAGAACGAGTTGGCAGACAGGTAAACTCTTTCCCATCAATGCATTGACATGGACGCTGGGGGTCCTTTTCAACTTTTATTAATGGGTTAAGTGTAAAACTATAAAAAACAGATAGAAATTCTCAGTACAACATAAGTATACATGAAGTGCAAAACATTACATTGTTACATATAGGTGGGCAGCAGCATATTAAACTCACCGACTGTGCTATGTTGAGGGAAACAGATAAGCTGAAATCTAGGGAGAGAAGGGTCAGCATGTCAGGATGTCAGCTTGTATGAAGCTATAATGGCTACTGGAGGAGAAGGGGCTGAGCCTAGAGCACGGCCTCATGGGATTACATAGGCATGGAGGGACCAAAATTAGACTATGCAGTAAACATAATGTAATGTGGGAACATTGTCAACAGATGGCGCTATAGGATAAGTCATCTCTGAACAAGCAAACAATATACAGTATTTCAAAGAAAGGCACGACACTCCCCGTCTGGTATCCGGGGGATGCCACATAAACTTGAACTAGAGCAAAGGAATAAGTTCAGAAACAGGTCTGCTAGCATTTGAAGTCTTTTCCACTGGGATTTGTACAAGTCTTTAGTAGTAGACTCTCCGGACGTCGGCGTGCTCACGTTAAACTTCTGGGTAAGGAGAGTTGGAGGAGTAAGCAGAGATGGGTCATCAGGATCGTTGATTGTGGACAGGACGCTTCATCATGTGAAGGGTTTTTTCTCTAGGTTGACTTGAAAAGTTAAACCATAAGACTCTGAGTCCCAATTAAACCCTAGACTGTGTTGTACAGGAAGAGAGACTGTGGAGGAGTCTAGGACTTTCGATTCAGTGGCGTTGTCTTCTCTGCCATTTAATTGTGCTGAGTTGGTGTGCTTCTCCTTCACAAGGAATTTGTTGGGGCAGGGTAGGAAAAAGGATGGATGGCCACTCTCCAACGTGTTTGTGTAGAGAGAGTGAATGTTGTTTGACTTGTGAGCGTCTTTGAGGCAAACGTCCCCTATAACTACCCATCCCAGGTCTAGCTTCTGAGCGTAGGGCGAGTTATGAGGACCGTTTATCTGTTTCCTCACCTTGTGGACTCTGATGATGTCTCTCCCTAGCAAAAGGACTAACTTGGCTTGGGAATTGAGTGTGGGAATGAGATGCGCTATGGTTCTCAAATGAGGGTGATATAGTGCCGCTTCTGGAGTGGGGATTTCTTCTCTATTGTTCGGGATAGAATTACACTCGATTAGTGTAGGAAGGGCTAGGGATGTCTTCCCATCCAGGGATTCGATTTGATAACCTGTAGCTCTCCTCCCAGATTCTTCACTCACTCCTGTGCATGTTTTTAGTGAGTAGGACGAGCTGAGTCCCTCGATTTTAAAGATGTCAAAGAAAACTGAGCTGGCAAGTGATCTATTACTCTGGTCATCGAGTATAGCGTAGAGTTTAACCGCCTTTTCTCTGTGGCCAATAGGGTAAACTGTAACCAAACAGATCTTTGAGCAGGATTTGTTAATAAGACCTTCTCCGCAGACTTGGGTGCACTGGGGTGACACTTCAGGAGGTGTACTGTCTTTCTCCTCCCCGCCGTGCTCTGTAAGTCGGTCTATGGATGAGGGGGTCTGCAGGGCTGGCCTTGGGTGTAGAGCTGTGCTGTGCTCTTGGCTGTTACACTCCAAACAAACAATACCGGCTTTGCAGTCTTTAGCTAAATGGGATGTAGATGCGCAACATCTGTAGCATATGTTGTTCTCTTTGAGGAAGAGTCTACGGTCTTTAAGGGATTTTCCCCTAAAACTCCTGCACTCTTGTAGTGGGTGAGGCCTTTTATGTAAGGGGCACTCCCTTTCCAGGTCTATTGTACTGTGGGTCTTGTGTGATGAGTCTGCAGAAGACACATTAGTTTTGTGTACGGTGATAGGTGAGTCTCTGGGGTTGCGAACTGGAACAGGTTTCCTTGTTCTTGGGTTGATAGGATCTACGGCAGAAAGGTTGAAGCTGGGATCGTTCCTTATCTTGGCCTGCTGGCGGACAAAATCTACAAAGATGTGGAATGGAGGGAACAGCAC
Source organism: Allobates femoralis (assembly GCA_033576535.1). Taxonomy (NCBI): domain Eukaryota; kingdom Metazoa; phylum Chordata; class Amphibia; order Anura; family Aromobatidae; genus Allobates; species Allobates femoralis. Next base: position 104,562,606 of record JARQOC010000003.1, on the reverse strand, counting down.
GTTGTGACTCTGCTTGTGATCTGAACCCCAGTTCAACCATTTCTCTTGCAAACTGTAAGGTAGTTTCTTCACTATGGGTTTGATGGCTCTGGATGTGTCTAGGAATGTGAGACCTGGCAGGTCTCCTTCAGTCTTGGCGACTTGGAGTTCTACTAAGAGGTCGCTCAATTCTCTTAGCATGGGAAAGTTCTTATTAGAGATTATAGGAAAGTCTTCCAACCTTTTGAAGAGGGATTCTTCTATCATTTCTGAGGAGCCATAGCACTCATCAAGTCTCTCCCATAACGTGCACAAACCTTTCCTCGGGTTGTTGATGCTGAGATCTCTGATGCGTTTCGCATGTTCTACCGATTCATTTCCTAGCCACTTAACCAAGAGGTCGATCTCTTCACTGGCAGAGATGTCTAGGTCAGCGGTGGCGTTTCTGAAGGAAGCTCTCCATGCTCTGAAACTTTCGGGACGGTCGTTAAACTTTAAGAGTCCTTTGGTGAGTAGCTCACGACGTGCAAAGAACTTGAGGAAAGCTGGTAGCTCTTGTTCTCTGAGAAGGCGGTCCGGGTGCCTGTTGCTGTGATGAGGTCTCCGTGAGCTGTCGTTGCCGTAAAATGCATCTTCGTCACGATAGTCACCGTCGGGGTCTTCTATCTTGAAAGTGTTCTCTGTGTAGTAGGGATCTACAGGTTCGGGTGCTGGTCTCACTGATGATGGAAGGTGGACAGAATTACTTTCATGCTTAATGTGGGATGATTGGTGAATGAAGGTTGATGGCTGAATGACAGGATTCAGCATCTCTCTTGGAGCTGAATGTAGATGGTCATCTAATGAGGCATGCTGTAGCACGTAGTCTGAAGTGCGTTGTGAGATGTCACGATGATTAAGTTCAGGTCCGAGCCTTAAGCTGAAACTTTCACTATCGCAGCGTGCTGCTTCTTCTAAAACCTGTACCTCAGCTTCTGCTGCCGCTGCTTCTGTGTCTATGGCGAGTTTTGCGAGGTCGGCTTCCAGACGTGCCTTTTTCTTCTTTTAATATCCACTCCTGTTCAGCGTAAGCAGCTCTCACTTTTGCGGCTTCCGCCTTCGCCCTGGCGATGGCAATTGCAGCGCTGCTCACAGACTTCCGTGAAGATGCGCTTACATGGGAGCGTGTCACATGAACTTCAGATCCTATATCTGACATTGTGTCTGTATGTGGCTTTACTGTTCTCTGCTAGAAGTCAGTGTCTGTGCTTCGACCCCGTTTATAGTAGTCGTTTTACTGTTCTGGCACCCTCGCTCTGTACTCCTGAAGAACGAGTTGGCAGACAGGTAAACTCTTTCTCATCAATGCATTGACATGGACGCTGGGGGTCCTTTTCAACTTTTATTAATGGGTTAAGTGTAAAACTATAAAAAACAGATAGAAATTCTCAGTACAACATAAGTATACATGAAGTGCAAAACATTACATTGTTACATATAGGTGGGCAGCAGCATATTAAACTCACCGACTGTGCTATGTTGAGGGAAACATGCAGATAAGCTGAAATCTAGGGAGAGAAGGGTCAGCACACCAGGATGTCAGCTTGTATGAAGCTATAATGGCTACTGGAGGAGAAGGGGCTGAGCCTAGAGCACGGCCTCATGGGATTACATAGGCATGGAGGGACCAAAATTAGACTATGCAGTAAACATAATGTAATGTGGGAACATTGTCAACAGATGGCGCTATAGGATAAGTCATCTCTGAACAAGCAAACAATATACAGTATTTCAAAGAAAGGCACGACATTAGTGACCAACAAGAAGATAAATGTGTGCACAGTAAATGATATACAGTTGAAACCAGAGGTTTACATACACTATATAGAAAGACACGTGTATGTTTTTCTCACTATCTCACATGGAATCAGAATAAACCTTTCCTGTTTTACGTCAATTAGGATTACCATAATTATTAATATTTGGCATATGTCAGAATAATGAGAGTGAGAGGGAATGTCTTAAGGCAATTTTATTACTTTCTGGAAAGTCACAAGTTTACAGACATTTCATCAGTATTTGGTTCCATTGCCCTTATACTGTATGACTTGGGTCAAACATTTTGGAAATCCTTCCACAAGTTTCTCACAATAGTAGGTAGGAATATGGGCCCATATCTACTGACTGAACTGGTGTAACTGAGCCATGTTTGTAGGTCACCTTGCTCACACCTGCCTTTTCAGCATGGTCCATAAATTTTCAATAGGACCGAGATCAGGGCTTGTGATGGTAATTCCAAAATATTGACTTTGTTAACGTTAAGCCTCTTTGTAACCAGTTTGGCAGTATATCAAGGAAAAGGGTAAACCAGAATTCTTCTTCTTCTTTTAAATCCTTTATTGAATTCTTAAAAAATATAAAGAAACACGTACAGGGGTGAACGCTGGACGTGTTTCGAGGGAGAACCCCCCTTAATCATCAGCTGATGATTACCCTTTTCCTTAATATATAATTGTACAGACGCCGACCGTCACACCGGCTCCGGAGTCCTGTGAGTATTAACCAAGTAGCTGTTTCCCCTTCCCCCTTCCCACACTTGGAGTTTGGTAGTATGCTTTGGGCCATTGTCCATTTAGAAGACCCATTTCCTCCCAAACTTTAAATTCTTGGTTGATGTTCTGAGATGTTGATTCAGTTTTGCCACATGATCTTCTTTCATTATGATGCCATCTATTTTGTGAAGTGCACAAAATACAGCAAAACAACCTGCCAACATGATGCTGCCACAACCATGTTTCACAGTTGGAATGGTGTTCTTAGGCTTCCAAGATTCTCCCTATTTCCTCCAAACATATCAATGGCTATTATAGCCAAACAGCTTGATTTTAGTTTCGTCAGACCACAGGGCATGTCTCCAAAAATGTCGGTCTTTATTCCTATGTGCATTTGCAAAAATTAATCTGGCTTTTTTATGTTTCTTTTCGAGTAATGGCTTCTTCCTGGCAGAGTAGTCTTTCAGTCCATGTTGATACAGTACTCATTTCACTGTGGATAACGACACAATTAGGGATGGGCGAATCTACTCGCTAGGACTCGTTACTCGCCGAGTAGTAAGGGACTCGCAGGACTCGGTACTCTGCGAGTTTCCCAGTGATTACATGCACAGTAAACGAGTCCAAAGCAAATCAATATCAATCCTAGTTTTGTCACAGACTCTGACAAAACTAGGATTGCCTTTGACTTGCATTGGTCTGATTACTGTGCAAGTAATTGCTGGGAAACTCGCACAGTAACTGCTGTTACTTTGCGAGCCGAGTCCAGCTGTCTTCTCTGTGCAGGCTGCCGCAGCTCCAGGGTCCTAGAGCCCGCCTGCTCACAGAGATGATGTAGCAGAGCTGCAATTGTTCTCAGTCTGCTCATTCCCTGTGCATAGACATCTATATCTATGCACAGGGTATGTAGCAGAGAGGACATCGCGTTTTAGACTACGTCGGACGGAAGAGGATTTTTTTAATTTAAGATGGAGTCCCTAATTTTCTCTGTGTTGTGTTTTTTTAACCCTTTATTGGAGATTCTTAGTGGCTGGGTCAAATGTGGCCTGACATTAAGAATCTCGGGCTTAATACCAGCTTGTATAACAAAGCTGGTATTAACCCCTTTATTACCCAGCGTGCCACCGCCACCAGGGCCGCTGGAAGAGCGGGGTTCAGCGCCAGAGGATGGCGCTTCAATGAACGCGCCATCTTCTGGGGCGGCTGCGGGCTGCAATTTGCAGCGGGGGGTGTCCAGAAAGCTTGGGCCTCCCTGCGCTGCAGATTCCAGCCCCCAGCTGCTTAGCTGTACCTGGCTAGACATAGAAATTGCGCGGAGCCCCACGCATTTTTTTTTTATTATTTCATGAAATTCATGAAATAATTAAAAAAAAGGGCTCCCCTATATTCTTGTGTCCGGCCAGGTACAAATAGGCACCTGGGGTTTGGGGGCAGCCCGTCGCTGCCTGCTGGATCCGGCTGGTTCCAGAAATACGGCGAAGCCCACGTGAAATTTTTTTCTGACAAATCCATAAAACAATGTAAATAAAAGGGACTGCATCTTTATTATCCCCTGGACCATGGGCGAGGGGTTAATAAAGATGCAGTCCCTTTTTTAGGACTGTTTTATTGATTTTTCAGAAAAAAAATTACATGGTCTTTCTGGAACCAGCCGGATCCAGCAGGCAGCGACGGGCTGTCCCCAACCCCCCGGTGCCTATTTGTACCTGGCCAGACACAAGAATATAGGGGAGCCCTTTTTTTTTATTATTTCATGAATTTCATGAAATAATTAAAAAAAATGCGTGGGGCTCCGCGCAATTTCTATGTCTAGGCAGGTACAGCTAAGCAGCTGGGGGCTGGAATCCGCAGCGCAGGGATGCCCAAGCTTTCTGGGCACCCCCCGCTGCAAATTGCAGCCCGCAGCCGCCCCAGAAGATGGCGCGTTCATTGAAGCGCCATCCTCTGGCGCTGAACCCTGCTCTTCCAGCGGCCCTGGTGGCGGTGGCACGCTGGGTAATAAAGAGGTTAGGGCCAGCTTTGTATTATCAGCTGGCCCTAAGCCCGAAATTTATGGTGGTCACGCCAATATTAGACATGACCGCCATGAATTTCTATTAAATTGTTTTAAAAAAAGCACAACACAGAGAAAAATTTTTATTAAAAATAAAAAAAAAAGCCATTAGGGACTCCATCTTTAATTAAAAAAATGTCCTCTCTGCTACATCCCCTGTGCATAGATATAGATGTCTATGCACAGGGAATGAGCAGACTGAGAACAATCTCAGCTCTGCTACATCAGGCAGCAGGCGGGCTCTAGGACCCTGGAGCTGCGGCAGCCTGCACACAGAGCAGACAGCCGGACTCTTATCTGTGCGACTTTCCCAGCGATTACTTGCACAGTAAATGAGTCCAATGCAAATCAATGGCAAAACTAGGATTGCTTCAGGCTGAAGCTTCCAAGACACATCTGTGATTTGTAAATCGCACACTACTCGCTATTACTCGCTTCCCCATTCATTAACATTGGACTCGCTAGACTCGCAACGAGTAGCGAGTCTCGGGCTAGGACTCGCTAGAGTCAAGCGATTCCGAGTAATTTAGGATTCGCACATCACTAGACACAATCTTACCATCTTCCACGATCATCCTCACAAGGTATTTTGCTTTTGTTCTTGGATTGATATGCACATGTTGGACCAAAACACGTTCATCTCTGGGACACAGAACCATCTCCTTCCTGAGTGGTATGATGGACAGACATTTCCATCTTGTTTGTACTTGGGTATAATTGTTTGTACAGATGAATAAGGTATCTAGAAATTGCACCCAAGGATGAACCAGCCTTGTGCAAGTCCACAATTCTCTTCCTGACATATTGACTGATTTCTTTAGACTTTCCCATGATGCTACAAAAGAAGCAGTGTGTTTCAGGTGTGCATTAAAATACATCCACTGGTGTTTGTCTAATTAACTCAGATGTTGCCAAGAAACCTATCAGACACTTCCAAAAACATGACATCATTATAGGGGATGTCCCAAGTTGTTTAAAGTCATAGTAATCCTAGTGTATCTAAACTTAAGAGACTTTGCAGAAAAAAAAAAAAATGCAAAAATGCCTTAAAACATTCCTTCTCTCTCCTATTATTTTAGCATTTGGTAAACATGAATAATTATGGGAATCCTAATTGATCTAAAATGGGAAAGGTTTATTCTAATTTCATGTCAGATAGTAATAAAAACATGCATATGTGTCTTTTTATACAATATATGTAAACGTCTAATTTCAACTGTATATACCATATATATAGATTTTTACTCAACTGGGGGAAACCCTGGCAGTCAGGGCACAACTGGTGCACCATTGGGTCTATCATAGGGACCAGCATCCCGAGTCACAGACGTTTGACCTTCTGCACCTTGTCCAAAAATGGCTGCAGCCTGATACTTGTTTTCCAGCCTAGATGGTGGAGAGAGTGGGGATTGTCTAGTTTATCCACATACTACATAAATCCGTACAATGCTGAGATGCCTAGGGAGATCTCCAGAATGCAGATGATCAGGCTGCCCTCCTGGAAAGATACTCGGCTATGGAGAATTCCTTGAGCTGTCAAGGGAGTATGATGTCATCAGTTTGAAATAGCCAAAAGCAGGACCCCAAGACTACCTCTGCGGGGCACCCCAGAAGAACTGAGAGGCGAAACGGTTTCAAAGTAAATAGAAACATACTACCAAGGTCTTTCATATCAATTTCACAGCTTACAGTATGTTAGATATTTATCCTATTTATTTTGTTTGTATTATTGTGTTCCATCCAGATCTGCTGTACTCAGGCCCGTATTTGGAGTTCCTGCCGCCCTAGGCACTGTCAGCGGTGCCGCCCCCCTCGCACCACACATCCCATTGTGCCACGCCCCCCACCGCACCACGCCCCCCATCATGCCACACTCCCATCGTGCTACGCCCCCCTGCAGACAGACTACCTTCACACTACGATTTTGAAGGGAGCCGATGCTGTCCAATAAATTCGGACAGCATCGGCTCCCTTCTGATGCCTGGAATCGGATGCCAAATAGGCATCCGATTCCGGCATTAAATCGTAGCCTCCGGGCTGAAAAAAAGAAAAAAAAAAAGTTTATGCTCACCTCCCCACGAGCCCCCACAGTCTCCTGCCGTCTCCCGCTGGCTCTCGCAAGCTCCCGCAGGCTCTCGGTGTCTGCAGAGGTCTTCTACTGCAGTACAGGACCTGCGGTGATGTCACAGTCACGTGACAGGTAACCTGCTGTCACGTGACTGTGACATCACCGCAGGTCCTGTACTGCAGTAGAAGACCTCTGCAGACACCGAGAGCCTGCGGGAGACGGCAGGAGATGGCGGGGGCTCGTGGAGAGGTGAGCATAAACTTTATTTTTTTTTTTTTTTAACCCCTGCCTTCCAGTTTGGAGCAGTTTTACTGTACTGAGCATGCTCAGTACAGTAAAATCGGGTCCGAGGAGACATCGAATGTATCCTCGGACCCTGCTCCATAGGGCCCCATGATAAATTGATCGGACCAAATCGGATGTGCACTAAATGCCATCCGATTTGGTCTGATCCGATTCTGTCCGATTTTTTTTATCGGACAGAGTGGGATCGGACCAAATCGGATGGCATTTAGTGCACATCCGATTCGGTCCGATGCCCATAGGGCTGCATGGGGGCCAAAATCGGTCCAATGCTGTCCGTTTTTTATCAGACAGCATCGGATTTAAAAAATCCGTAGTGTGAAACTAGCCTTAGCCTCCACAATGCACCGGATCGGAAATTATGTCCGGCTGCGTGTCATGTCATATACTATGAGGAGGCGGCGGGAATTTCAAAATAGGGGGCGAGGCAAGAAGGAATGATGACGTCCAGAGGGACATGATAGGAGCCTGCGAGGGTGGGGGGGTAGTATAGGAGAATGGAGCCACAAAGACTGCCCATTCCAGTCTACGGACAAAGACTGCAGCACTGATAATCATAGGAATATGTAAGTTATTAAATCATCTTTTGGATGGTTAGGGATGAGCTAGCAAGGTGCAGAGTAGTGATAGCTGCGAGGGGCTAAAAGAAGTTGTGAGGTTCCCATTATGGTTGGAGTAGTGGATGGTTGCTAGATGACCACCACCATGTCCCAACAAGGCTGTGACATCAGCAAGGAGGTGGCAGTAATGTTTTGGGTCGTAATCATGTGGAGAGAGCTAGTTTGCCCCCATAGGGTCCATGAAGGAGTGAAAAGGACCACGGCAAAGTATATATACTTTTAGACTGACCACTTTTTTTCTTAGTACTAAATCATCCCCATGCATGACAATGGTACAGAGCATAGCCCTGAGTAATTGGCTGCTATGAACATAAAAGTAGAGAAAACCATGGTGTGGCTACCAGTCTCCCCTGATCTCAGCCCTATTGAGAAACTTGGAAGTACCTTTAAGCAAAAAAAAATCTAAGATGCTGTAAGACATTAACCGTCAAACCAGCAGCTCTGGGAGTCAATTCTGACATCCTGCAAACAAATGCAATCTTAAAACATCCAAAACCTGACAAGTTCAATAAATGCAATATTTGTGAAGGTGATATTAAAGAAAGGTGATATAGAATATGAGACATACTGGTAGGATGTTTACATTGTGAGCCCCAGTGGGGACAGTGTTGATGATGTATGTAAAGTGCTGTGGAGTGCATAGTGTAATATAAATGTATAAGAATATTTCTTCATGTGTCGCCACAATACCGGGATCTGAGGATCTTGTATTTCGAGGTCAGGGGCTCTCTGATGCGCTGTCGCTGCCTGTCTCGCTTGTCTTCCTCTTTTCACACTGCAGTGCGGTGGACAAGAGAGCATTAACTGGTTAATAACAAGAAGCATGGAGTGTGTACTGAGCCATAAACCCTCCCCATACCATGTCCAGCAGACATTGTAGGATTACTATATGGATTTTATTAATAGGGTACGGTCACACTGGCGTGAAACTCGGATGAGTGCAATGTGTCATTCTCTCCCATTGCAGTCAGACCAATGTTAATCAATGTCTGAGACACATTGGCATCTGTCAGACGCTTTTTTCTCAGCCAGATTCTGGATGGGAAAAAAGTCACAAGATGCTGCAACAGTCTGCGATTCACGTGCGAGACTCGCCAATGCAAGGCTATGGGTCTGACAAAATTATGGACCGCACACGGACCATCCAAGACCCAGAGGCATTTGTTTTTTTCACTGATACATTATCATTCTGCAGCTGAAAGCACTGTAAAATGCTCCTGTAAATGAGTCTACAGTAATAGCTGCTGAGAAACAAAACAGATTGCACATGGATGTTGTGAACCAGACAGCCCCGGGTCTGATTTCGGCCCCCTAGTATTGCTATGGGGCCCAGATTGACCCGGATGGCAGCTATCTGCCATCTGGTTTCCCTGTGTCCGGGAGGTTGCAGGGTTTTCTCCCGGACACAAAAACGTTGCAAGCAACGTTTTTGTGTCCATGGGAAAAATGCTGAGAACCTCGGATCCTCCCGGATTGTCCCAGTCCGATGCGATCCTGTGCCCCCTCACATAGGGGTCTATGGCACTGGATCGCACCAGAGCCGACAAAATCTGGCACCCGGGAGCCGGACGGCCGGTGCTGAAGCTCAGCACTATGGGATCTCCCCTGCTAACAGTTCCGGACCGCGGACAGCTCCCAGTGAGCGGCCCACACATAACTGGGGTGCTGCAGCATTGCATACATACATAATGTGGGGGATGGGAGCGGCCCACATATAACTGGGGTTGGCGACGCTGCAGCATTGTACACATACATAATGTGGGGGATGGGAGCGGCCCACACATAACTTGGGCCTCCAGCCCCAGTTATGTGTGGGCCGCTCCCATCCCCCACATATGTATCTATGCAATGCTGCAGCGCTCCCAGCCCCAGTTATGTGTGGGCCGCTCCCATCCCCCACATATGTATCTATGCAATGCTGCAGCGCTCCCAGCCTGGGGGTGCTGCAGCATTGCATACATACATAATGTGGGGGATGGGAGCGGCCCACACATAACTGGGGCTGGGGACGCTGCAGCATTGCATAGATACATATGTGGGGAATGGGAGCGAGCGGCCCACACATAACTTGGGCCCCCAGCCCCAGTTATGTGTGGGCCGCTCCCATCCGCCACATATGTATCTATGCAATGCTGCAGCGCTCCCAGCCTGGGGGTGCTGTAGCATTGCATACATACATAATGTGGGGGATGGGAGCGGCCCACACATAACTGGGGTTGGCGACGCTGCAGCATTGCATACATACATAATGTGGGGGATAGGAGCGGCCCACACATAACTTGGGCCCCCAGCCCCAGTTATGTGTGGGCTGCTCCCATCCCCCACATATGTATCTATGCAATGCTGCAGCGCTCCCAGCCTGGGGGTGCTGCAGCATTGCATACATACATAATGTGGGGGATGAGAGCGGCCCACACATAACTGGGGCTGGGGACGCTGCAGCATTGCATAGATACATATGTGGGGGATGGGAGCGAGCGGCCCACACATAACTTGGGCCCCCAGCCCCAGTTATGTGTGGGCCGCTCCCATCCGCCACATATGTATCTATGCAATGCTGCAGCGCTCCCAGCCTGGGGGTGCTGTAGCATTGCATACATACATAATGTGGGGGATGGGAGCGGCCCACACATAACTGGGGTTGGCGACGCTGCAGCATTGCACACATACATAATGTGGGGGATGGGAGTGGCCCACACATAACTTGGGCCCCCAGCCCCAGTTATGTGTGGGCCGCTCCCATCCCCCACATATGTATCTATGCAATGCTGCAGCGCTCCCAGCCTGGGGGTGCTGCAGCATTGCATACATACATAATGTGGGGGATGGGAGCGGCCCACACATAACTGGGGCTGGGGATGCTGGCAGCTGCAGCATTGCATAGATACACATAACTGGCCCCCAGCCGCTCCCACCCCCCACAAGCCACATTATGTTTCTATACAATATGCAATGCCCAGGGCTGGCCAAGCTGCACTTCAACATTAACACACGGCCGGCGGGCAGCGGCGCCGCTGACTCACAATACTTGAGGCTGAGCCCAGCCGCTGCCTGCCTGGCTGTCGGGAATGTGCTGCCGGCCGTCTGCCGGGCCGCTGCGGATTTCCTCCTGGGTCCTGCTCTGCTCCCTCTCCGCCCTCCTCCGATGCACGGTGACTGCTGGCAGGCTGGCCGCTGGCACAATACACACACCGTCGTCCCGGCGAGGTGGCGCCGACTTGGGCGATGTGCTGCCACTGCCAGTCTGCCACTTTTGCAAAACAGTGCCGCCTCAGTACTTTCTACTCCGCGGCGGGCCGGCCCCCTCCAGTCCTTCTCTCTTCCGGCTGCTGCAGGCTATGTGAGATGGCCGGCCTGATGACGACGCCGACGGGGGAGCGGGAAGGGGGGGGGGTATGAGGGGGCGGGGCTTAAGACCCGGCCGACACGGGGCGGCAAAAAAAAAAAAAGAAAAAAAAAAAAAGAAAGAAAACACGCAGAGACGCCGCCCCCTATGAATGGCACCGCCCTAGGCACGTGCCTACGGGTGCCTAATGGCAAATACGGCCCTGGCTGTACTGGTGTTGGAGAGAATGTGGAATAACATTTCAGGCAACATGACTGTCAGGTATGGGAGATAGAATTGCATGTACCAGATTATTTATCATATGCAGCTATGACAGAGAATCTAGCCCAACAGTGGGCGCATCCTAAAAGTCCCCCCTGCTGAGAAATGCTCACCTCAATCAGCCTGGCTGAAGTCAGAACTTTTCTAACAGAAGGAATCCCTGCTGTGAGCACAGGCTGCTGGTCAACTTCAAATGGGACAAACCAGCCATAGAGACACCATTAACTCATACAGAATTTTGGAATTACAGTACATCATAATCTTATACAGAATTATGGAATTATATCTGAGCCATACACCGATTATATTTCTGGAATCACAAGGACAGATCGAACCCATGCCTGGGTCTCCGTTCTTCCTAGCAGGGAATAGCTAGGAGAAAAGGCACGTTTGGCCACCAAGCAAAACAGGGGCCAAGCTGAAGCTAATGGCACTAAAATCCCCACCGATCGTAAAGTTTGGGAATTGTAGCTGTGAGAATACAGGGGAGAAGGTTTTGGACCCCCCAGTGGTAGTAATGGGTGTGACTGCCCAAGACAGAGGTATTAGCAAAAAGCAAGGTAACAGTCTTCCTATCACAGAGCGCTACAGAGTGTGACCTGGGGAGAGGCAATAATCCAAATGACTGAACACATTACCCAGGCACCTCCAATAGGGGAAGGATGCCTTTTATGCACAGAGCAGTTTAGAGTCAGTGTCCTAATAGGGAACAGGTGAACTGCTCCATTAAGTATGTGCAGGAAGTGGTGTGCGCATCCTAAGAGCATTCCCAGGAGACCTGCCAAGAGTACGGAGGTTCCTAGAAGAGAAGGAGGCAGATAGCCACATGGAACCATGGACATGGTAAGTAGAATTAGTGGAGCTGTATGGTTGGCGCCTCTCTCTCTGTTTAGCAGAGATCGGCCCTGCGGCCAGAGGCATGACATCATGTCTCTATGGGCCTTGATTCTGCACTGGGGCACAGTCATACTTGATTTGAAAAACGTTTTCCTGAAACTGTTCCCACGTTCTTTCACAGATTTTAGTAAAGGGAGCCCCATCAGAGGGAGCCCCATTTTATACATTATTGTAATGAAACTGCATGAGAAACCTGAATTTAATTATTAAAATGTTTGCCCATATAGTGTAATATGTATAATTAACAATTCATTGAGAAAAAAACAGCAATATTTACATGAGTCTAGTAGTGCCATAATAGCAGTTGATACAAATCTGTAATATTTCAGTATTTGAATACGACTGTAAAAATCCATCAGGTCTAAAGAATACACAATTCCCTGTTTTGGCTCAGTACAAGACGTTTAAATGCTGCCACAGAACAAACCTGTGAGTCTTTCTCCCTCATCCACAAACTGATTGACAGTTCTCACTATATATAATATCATACAGTTAAAGCCAAGTCAATCCTTCTATACCATGCTGCCCTCACATAGGAAAATATAACAGCACAGAATCAGACAGAGATTACCAGTTGGAATATCGTCAATTTTCTGTATGTGTTTGTATTTCAATGTGTTTGTAAAAAAAGATTTTAAGCGTCACTATCAGGTATATACTGCTTCTGATGTTTTTATTCAGTAATTTTTAAATAAATATATTTTTAAATCCTGCCATAATGAAAGCCTGTGCTGCTTTCCCACTACACACAGCTCTCCCTAAATACAAAATCATACCAAACATTATTTTAGAGGATAGCCTAGTAATCCAATAGAGAAAGAATAGGAAACCAAACAGAGCCACTTTAAGACTCGGGATTCACAAGCAAACAACTGTGCTTCCTCCTCAAGACCCAGTAATTATATGATCACTGGATCTACAGAGAGACACCCAGTCAGCTCAGCAATGCAACCAAAAAGCTGAATTTCCCCTGTAACTCGGGTAATATCTAGGGCTCAGTTACAGGTAAAATTAGCTATGAAAAGAATGTGCTAATATGCTAAAATGCCCCCCGAAAGTCTCATAGAGGGCTCAAAGACTAATGAAAAAAGCAAGAAAAAAAGTCACAGCCGGTCCAAATTCCTATTTTTAGCCCCACTACCATAACAGAAAAAAATCTCTAAGGCTGCCTTCACATCACGATTTTGTGCTGTCCATGGGGATCCTTGTTTTTGCAGGACCCCCGGACAGCCACGGATCCAAACAGATCCCTGCAATCAGATGGCAAATAGCCATCCGTTTCCAAATCTATGAAGGATCCGTGTGGATCCTGTGGTCCCTCTGTCACTCCTTGTTCTCCCTGCTCCTCCATCTCCTCTCCCCCTCTCCTTTATCCTGTCCCCCCTCTCCTCTACCCTGTCCTCTCCCCTCCTCATTCCTCCGGTATGTTAAAAATAATAAATTTCCTCACGGAGGATACTTCACCTGTAGAGCGCCTCTGGGGATGCGACCATCTGGCTGCAGGACCTCCTGTCACGTCACCGAGCCAATCAGCTCACACATCAGCTGATCATCTCGGCAACGTAATAACAGGTCTTACAGCCCAGATGGAGACGGTAGCATAACCGGAGGCGCTGGACAGGTGAAGTATCTTCCGTGAGAAGATTTATTATTTTTAACATAGCGGAGGAAAGAGGAGGGGAGAGGAGAGGGGGGGCAGGATAGAGGAGAGGGGGGAGAGGAGACAAGAATGATGAGGAACGGGGAAAACAGGGAGAGACAGGGTTATGTACTGAGCAATGCTTCTGGGCATGCTCAGTACATAGCATATTTCTGTGTTATGCACAGTTTTTCTCACAGGAAATATGGATTATAAAGCCAAAGAAAAAAATTTGGCAAGATGATGCTGAAAATGTATTTGGTGGAACATCAGCTGGTATACAACCAGATAGGACCTCTAATTTAGAGAAACTATTTTCAGAAATTACATATTTCACTACAAAAAGGAGTTGGTTATGGTGGAACCGAGTTCTCCTAACCAAATATCAAGAGAAAAAATTGATACCGCGTGGATTGCGTGTTAAGGTGACTCTAGCCTTTCCGGTAGATGACGATTAATTTATTGCCAACTGGGAGGAGACCTGTAATCATTGTTCCTTTGCATTGAATTCTAATGCAATAGATGACATTGACTGTGATCTAGATGGTAAACACGAGGAATTTAAAGATATGTGTATGCCTGAAAAATTGAAAGAATATGATGTGGAGTTGGATTCTTGCGTTAAAAAGATCCGAGATGTTCATATGGGAAAATTTAATAGAGATCTGAAGGATCTTGCGGAGGGCAGAGTGTACATATGGAGAAAACCAAAAGTGCCAAAAATGAAGATAGGAGACCATCACATTCCTTGGTGACTTCTTTGAGTGAGCAGTCAGAAACTGGGGGACAAACATCTGATGCGGGCCCTGAAACAAGTAAAGATAAAAGGATGGGCCATACAAGATCTATAAATGCCCCTCCATTTAATGGGAGAAAGAGAAAGAATAAATCTGGGTCCCCAAAAGATGATAATGGGAGTAATAAAAATAAGGTAATTAATCTGAGCTCTTATATTTTGAGCAAATCCGATTTAACCTTACTCTCTAAAGGCTTAACTTTTGTTCCTATATCTGGTTATTGATACCTTTCAAGCAATAAAAGATCTGAATTTATTTGCAAGATCAGTGTTGTTTATAAGGCATTTTTTTTAAAACTGATGAACACTCTGCTCTCCCAACAGAGGAAGAACAAGTAACCCTGAGAACACTCGATGATCTTTCTTCAGAACATAGGACCTCCGAAAGAGGTAGGATACCTATGTCTATAGAAACCGTGGTCAAAGAAATTTCCACCGTTTTCACCCTGCTCCAATCTAGATCTATTTGTACAGGTTGTGTCTAAAGATTTTGAATCCATTTCCCGTCACCCTAAGGGCGATAATTTAACTTGCAGGGAGAGAGAAAGGTTGTCCGAGTTGAGGGATCTCCCAGATGTGGTGCTGAAGCCGGCTGATAAGGGTGGTAACGTCGTCATCTGGCCTACATTGATGTATGAAGCAGAGGCATTTAAACAACTTCGTAACAAGACATGCTACAAAAAATTAACCTTTAATCCTCTGTCTAAATGCATCGAGGAATTATCTAACTTATTGGTGGCCGCAGTGGATGGCGGCGTTATCACCCGTGAGCTGGCTTCGGCATTACAAGCGGTAGAGCCGTCGATATCTACATTATATTTATTGCCAAAGATACATAAGGATGCGACGGTTCCCCCAGGGAGACCTATTATCTCGGCCAATAATAACTTTCTTGAAAATATAAATAAGTGGATTGACCACATTTTCCAACCTTTGTTCATATCCTTCCCTTCTTTTGTTAAAGATACTGGTGATCTTTTGAAAAAGGTGGATGGTATTTCCATGAATGCAGGGTCTATCATGGTGTGTGCGGACGTTGAATCTCTTTATACAAACATAAGACGTGCTGATGGTTTACGTGCTGCTTCCTTCTTCCTAAAAGCCTCGCATCTTCCAATGGATTTAATTGAATTTGTTCTGACCATTTTGGAGTTTGCCCTTACTCATCATAACCTTTTTCACGTTTAAAGGGTCCTTCAACCTACAGCTCCGGGGGACTGCCATGGGTGCGTCTTTTGCACCAGCTTATGCTACTCTTTTCCTGGGGCTGTGGGAGAGGGACCTTCTTCTGTCAGATGTGGAGGCATCGATGGACCGCGTCCCGTATATCGATGATATTTTCCACATCTGGCAGGACTCTGTGGAAGCTTTGGGTACGTTTATGTCAAAATTGAACTCCAATGGTCAGAACATTTACCTTACATATCAATGGTCAGAAACCTCCATTGATTTTTTGGATGTGACGCTCTTTTTGGATGAGGGGGGCAATTTACAGTCAACTTTACATCGTAAACCTACAACTACCAATACACTATTACATTCAACGTCCGCACACCCAATGTATATGATCAACTCTGTCCCGGTTGGACAATTTCTTAGACTAAGGAGAGTCTGCTCTAGGAAGGAGGATTTCGAGAAACAATCACTACTTTTAGTGAATAGATTTCTCGATAGAGGATATAGCAGAAGGTCCATTAAACGGGTTTGTAATAGAGCCCGACATCAGGACCGTGACAACCTGCTCTATGGCTCCAGTAAAAAGACAACTGATAACAAGGTTAGATTTGTGACCGAATATAATTCAGCTTTTGGGAAAGTCAGGAAAGCAGTTGAACGCTCATAGCATATCCTCAAAGCTGATCCTGTCCTCGATAAGATTTTGCCTGATCGTCCATATATGTCTATAAGCAGAGACTGTAACCTTAAAGATATACTTGTTCATAGTCACTATGAAAATAAAAGTGTGAGGACTTTTTTTGGATCAAGCTACGCCACCCTCAGCCTGCGCACCCTGTGGGAAATGTGTCGCCTGTCCCATCATGGAGAGAAGTTTCACTTTTGCCGACTCTGATGGGCAAAGAACATATGGCATAAGGAAGCGGATTACATGTGAAAGTAGATACTTTATTTATTATGCCGTGTGTCCACGCAATAAAATTTACGTTGGACTGACGAGTCGGCAATTGAAGATACATTTAAGAAAACATGTTCTGGGGATTGAGGCGGCCAAGGATGTCATTGACATTGGCACTCTTAAAACCCATCCCCAGACATTTTAAAATCTACCATGATTGTGACAGCACTAAATTTAAGTTCCATGGTATTGATTCTATACCCATAGATATGAGAGGTGGCGCAATGACATGCAGACTTGCGCAGCTTGAGGCGAGGTGGATATGGACTTTGAAAACCGTACATCCACGCAGTCTGAATGAGAATATTAGTTATGTCTCCTTTTTGTAACTTGTCCTATTGATATTTATTATAGGGGTTATTTTATTGTACATATTTTAATTGTTTTAAATTTATCTTTATAGTGCCATTCAATGTCTGTTATTCAGCGCCTGTCTAAATTGATTTATCCATTGGAGGATATCAACATGTCTGCAATGGTCGACATGGGAGAATATCAAGATTCTGTTCAACGAAGAATGCATTATGATGTCGTTCATTTGAATGATATAATTAATTAGTATTCTGCTTCTCTTTGTGCATACTACATTAAGATCTGCCCTCATAGGTACAAATACATTAATGTAATCCTCCAATTAAGAACCATGGAGCTTTGGCTTTGGCCATATATTTATCTCATATGCACCTTTTATGCTGATTTATGGAGCTTATATGGCTTTAAATCCTGATGTATGTGTATACGTTTTGCTGGTCCTTGGACCTTCTTATTGGACATATAGTGGGGTACACTTTAACTTTATATACAGTTTCTAGTATTTTTGCCACCTTATAATCTATTTGTAGATACTAATGCCTTTCTGCATAATTGGTCACTCTAATAGCAGTTCATGGTTCTGAACAAGCGCTTCCGCCAGCTCAGTGTGTGTGCTCCCGGCGTCAGTGTCTCTATGGAGAGGCGGAAGTTCGTGGTCATATGATCCCGGCTCCGCCTCTCCATGACGCAACGCTGTGATGCGCCTCCGTTATGATTCACTAAAGCGCCCGTCACTATAGTAATACATGACTCTTTGCAGTGATTGGCTGGCCTACACTTTAAAACCTCCCCTTCCTCTCCTCTTACCATGCCCCTTACGAAGGTACACAACCGAAATGCGCATTGGAGCGCTGCAGACATAACTCTATGATATTGAAGGTAAATAGATCTAAAACCTAAATATATTCAGGGCTAATTGATCCTTTATTACACTGAGGTGGTGCTAGTTGACAATAGTAACTCATCCTGGTGGTTTATGGATGTGATTACAGCCCTGGTCTTTTCACCATCCTAATATAACTGATAATATAGAGCCTTTGGCCATATAGGAGGTAGTCTTAAAGGGCCAGTTAAATATATATGGGTCTATGGACATCTATGTGAATCTTGGAAGATATATTGCACTTGCACTTTAGGCTTTTTTCCATATCAATTATGATTAATATCCTTGGAATTTATGTCTGGTTATGTGGTTTGTTTTATATTTGTATGTTTCCCCAATTTTTTATCTTGTCTTAGTACGTCTTTAATAAAGAATCACATGTATTTTATACCCTGTAGTCGCTCATTCTCTTTTCTTACTCACTTGGTTATTTGCGATGGGTTTTGATAATCTTGATATCTCCCACTAATATTATATCTACTAGATGGTGGCCCGATTCTAAAGCATCGAGTAGTCTAGAATATGTATATAGTTTATTTATGAAGATTTAACAATGATGCAAGTCATACACAATATCTATCACCTACCTATGTATCTATCGTCTATGTATTTTTTGGATATTTTATCTTCATAAACTAAGGTTCTTGGTACACATATTGGCCAATACCTGTTTGCCCATCAACCAGCTTCAAAGTGATTTTAGATCTGATGGGTCCCTGTTCTACCTTGTCACTCTTTCCTTTGGCTCAGCTAAGCCTCCATTTTTACTATTTCTCAGAGAGAGGACTCACTTAAATTAAAGAACTTTTCTCAAAAAAATCAATTTTTGGATTTTTTGGAAAAATCTTATCTTTAAAAAATAAAAGTTCATAGCGCACATATTGGCCAATACCTGTTTGCCCATCAATCAGCGTCAAGGTGACCTTAGATCTGATGGGTCCCTATTCTACCTTATCACTATTTCCTTACGCTCAGCTAAGCCTCCATTTTTAGTATCTTTCTATCTATCTGTACAGACCACACCTTGCGATGGAGATGTGGTGAACAGCCATCCCACCCATTTCTTTAGCTGTTCAAAAAACCCAGCCCTATTAAAGATAAATTAAAGTTCTCAGTATCTACAATACTGGAACATTACATGACATCTGGATTCATATCACCAAATTAAAAATTTTGATGATACACATCTCCCATCTTATACTTAAATGTGTGATCACCTTACTATATAAAATATCTAATAGTTTATCACACCAATCTATTTATGTATACCTATAAATACCTATATCTTATCTCACTATTAATTATCTATGTATTTTAAAGAGGACCTGTCACCAAACCAGGCATGGTGATCTAATTACAGCACTGGATGCAGCATGTCTGCAGCATGCAGGCAAGGGGTCACCCAGCACTTGAGCAGCCCTGTACCCCGAGATAATACACTTAGAAAACTTACATGCTCCAGCCAAATAGGAGGTGGCTAGGGGCTGCAGCCAAGGGCAGATTCACACCCCCTGCATGTGTAATCTGCCCACCGCTGCCAATCATTCTCTCCCTCTTCTGCAGCATTTAAGCAGAGTTTTTTTTTTCTCTCCCTGAAAGTCAGTTTAGCCCCGCCCCCTGAGGGGCGGAGCCAAATGGCAAGTTCTGAGAAAAAAAAAACTCTGTTTAAATGCTGCTGAAGAGGGAGACAATGATTGGCAGCGGTGGGCAGATTACACATGCAGGGGGGTGTGAATCTGCCCTTGGCTGCAGCCCCTAGCCACCTCCTATTTGGCTGGAGCATGTAAGTTTTCTAAGTGTATTATCTCGGGGTACAGGGCTGCTCAAGTGCTGGGGGACCCCTTGTCTGGATGCTGCAGACATGCTGCATCCAGTGCTGTAATTAGATCACCATGCCTGGTTTAGTGACAGGTCCTCTTTAAATGTATTCATTTGTGCATCTATCCATTTATTTTATTTTATATCTATATGATAAAGAGATTATACAGAAGATCTCTATCTATCTATCTACCTACCTATCTATTATCTAACTATGTATTATCTATAGGTTTAGATCTATCCTTCTTTTTTCCTTTCTATCTATACATTTACCTATATATCTATAAGTAAATCAACCTAACATATTTTTGTAGACCACATTTTTGGTGAAAACGTTTGGACTATCTTTCACCAAGTGTCCTTGTAAAGGGGTGTCAATAACTTGTACCTTCACATTGGATCTCATTTTCACCTGAGAAAATGCAACATACAGTTGTCCATGACCAAACACTAGCCCCGGTAGATATATCCCAACACGGTGTAGAGTTTGGCCTTGTGACTTGTTTATAGTCATGGCAAAAGCTGGTTTGACTGAAAATTGCCGACGACGAAGCCTAAAGGGAAGACCTGTGTCTGAAGGACGTAAGTCTATGCATGGAATGAACACGTCATCTCCTTTTGCTGATCCACTGATGACTCTTGCTTGAATAACATGGGAATGGAGTCCAGTAACAATTAAGCGAGTTCCATTGCAACATCACAATTATTCCAACTTTAAGTTGAAGTCTGTGGGATGGCATTCCTGATGGTGTAACACTATTTAAAAATTCAACTGGATAATGCTCTTGTTCTTCATTATCCACATCCACTGAATCATCACTTGTGTACACAGTATACTCTCCAGACATTCTATCCATCACACGGGCATTTAGCAGAGCCACATCATCGTTCTTCGGACAGAGAATTGCTTGGGTAGAGGCTCTGTCAACACTGCTTTGGTCATTCACATCAATCTCAATAAGTTGTCCAAAAACATCAGTTACAATGCAGGCAGTACACAACATGTCTTCTGGTATTTCAATAATATCTTCTCCAAGATTGTATTCGTTGGTAAGATCACCATTTCCAAGCTTGAGAAGCCAATTGCTATACTCTGAGTCTGAGGATCGCATGTTGTTAGTTAGTTGGTGTTTAGTAAACTGTTGCCAAAGATAAGCCATTTTTAAGCTGGACTCAATGACATCTGTTCTTGTTCCATTTGTTATAACAGGAAGACATTGCCTAAAATCTCCACCGATGACAAAAACTTTACCTCCAAATGGAATGTCATTCTTTTCTGCAACATTTGTAGTCATAACTTCAAGCAGAAGTCTGTCAATTACAGTCAAAGCATATTTGTGTGCCATAGTACACTCATCAAGTATCAACAGATGTGCATTCTGTAACTGTTTGCCAGCAAATGTATCTTGTTTGATTCTGGAAACAGATATTTCATTGACAGGAACTGGTATCCCAAACAGGGAATGCATAGTACAACCTCCTTGTAACAGATTTGCTGCAATACCTATTGTAGCTGACGGCAATACAACTTTTCCCAACCCTCTAACATGATGCATCAAAACTTCATATACAGTAAGTATGTATTACCACTCCCTCCTGGACCATTAATAAAGAAACATTTTGCCCTTCCATCTGCTTGATTTTGTATGGCACTCACAATTGTATCATATGCAGCACATTGCTGTTCATTTAAGGATTTGACTTTCTGTGCTTCCAACAATAATTCGTTAGCTTCACCATACTCTTGAAGTTGTAGAACATGAGTAGCAGGCTTTGGCAAATTACAGTCCGAAAATGTTTTTCCATGCAATAATAACACATTTTGGACATCACGCATAGCATAAGATTGGTAATTTTGACAATCTCCACTTTTTTTGTGAAGACATAAGCAATAATAATTAGATGTTCCTCAAAATTTGTCCAAAGTTGAGCGGGATTTGTAGGTGGTCCAAATACATATATGTATGCAAACAATTGGCAAAGTTGATAAGGCATATGTAAGGAAACTGCATCTTCTAAAGTTAGGGTCCAAACACTATCATCCAATAACAGTCCTAAAGCCAAAGCTGCAGCTTTAAATGTATTGTGCACTACTCCAGTAACTGTTTTCAAAAACTCATAACTCGTAGCTCCTTTCACATGAAACAGTAACAGACGAAGGCAATACCTTTCTTGATCTTTCACACTAACAGTGTACATACGTCCAATAATTTTACTAACTCCTCGTTGTCTTGGCTTCCAACCTTTATTCCAAACGTAATGCTCTAGAATCTCACGATACAAATACTGCCTTGCATTGTTATCATGTTGGTTCAGCAAAAACCATTCCATTAATGTTGACGTCGAGCTTAAACTTTTTGACACATCTTCAACTGCAGAATTTTCATGAAAATAAACCTGATGTTGATTTAGTAAATGGATAGCTAAACGTACAATAGCATGGGACTGAGCATGCACAGGAAATGCAAATATCCTCCATGCAGCTTCTGGAGCACTCACATATCTTGAGTCAAGAAAAGTTGATGATTCACCATGACTCACTGTTGTATGCTGTATTTCAACATTATCTCTGTCATGGTCCTTATAGATATACTTAAAAAGATATTTCACACTTTTTATTGATGCACAGATTTCAACATTGATGTGACAGTTGTAGTGTTTTGATAAATAAGGGTTGTATGGGACTATCCATGAGTTGTTTATAATTTTTTTTTTTGTGCACAATGTTCTCAATGTGTGTTCGCCGATATGAAGGATACCCATCCAAATCTTTCATAGTGTGCTCTTGTAACTGTTTTGGAAATCCTTTAGTACACTTGCCTTTTTCTATGCATGGATTTGCCTCACCACATGGACCATGAACCATATGATTTATGATTAATGACAATATCATACAGTTCAGGGAATTTTTCTTGGTCTGGAATTTCAGCCCACTATATTGTCAATATCTTCCTCTGTCAGAAACTTAGACTCCGCATCTAAGATAATAAGTATATGTGCATGTGAGAGACCTCGTTTCTGAAACTCAATGACGTGTACCATTGCTACAACTGTCCCAAAAAGGTCATTTTTCAGATCTTTCAAAAGGCTGGTGAGTTTCAATCGAAATATGCGTGCCACTAAGTCTGGCCTGTGTTCCACTTGCTGCTAGGGTTCTAGATTTTCAGTAATTTCTGTCCATTTAGGATTACAGGTCATTGTAACAAAAATGAAAGGTCTTCCATACTTTGTCACTATTACCATTGCGTCTTGGTAATGTTACTGCATGTTCCGGGGTGCTACCTTCAAAGGACGATGGCAGAATAACTGTTTTCCGAATGCGAATTCCTTTTTCAATGGATTTCTTTAGCAAATGTTCTTGAAGAACACAGTAATCCTCCACTTTCAGATGTTTTTGCTTCATATGTATAAAATTGAGGTGATTACCTTCAATTTTAACATATGCATCAACAAAGTACTGTTGAGTAAGTTTGCCACCGTTTAAAATAGGGTTAAACTCATGTCACTCAGACAAAAGGAAACTGTAATACTGCATTTGTGTAATTCGTCTTACAGTGCCTTGCTGCTGTAGATTTTCATGCCACCCTTGATCACCTCTTGGAAAAAATTATGGATACAGAAGAGCATCAAGGTTGCTGTGCAAAATGATGATGCGCTGTGTTTTAGGAAGCAGAGGGTTGTTCAGATCTGACTTAAGATGGACTAATATATCCCTTTGAAAAGGAGGCTCTCCATCATCATTTTGAACAACAACGGCAACCTCACTTACACGTGATTTATTATAACATCGAGGATCTTGCGTACATGCTTGTTTAATTGCCATAACAATAGAAGGCATTTTAGTCCCATTTTGTATCGCCCTCTGTTGCTCCTCAGCTTCAACATCTTTAAGCATGCGATATGCGGCAGCAAATGGATTGATGTCTTGTAAATGTACAGCAATGAGATTCATGAGTTCCGCATTACTTTTCGTTTTCTTTCACATTCATCCTTTCTTCTGTAGCCTCATTTGCATCAAGGATGTATAATTGTGCAAATTTTGGTGGTTCTCCTACTTCTGGGTACAGTGCTCCAGTACGATGATAGATCTGGCCATGAATTTTGAAACAATACGGTCCAAATCCAGGTGGTGGTGCAATGTTGGCACTAAATGAAGCAAACGCATGTGAACTGTTGATGCTTCTGATATTATCCATAAAATTTCTACTATGTTTATGCTGTCCTTTCATCAATTCGTCAAACAGATTTGAGTATTGAGATCTCGGTAACACTACTTTCCCTTTTTGGCAGCATTGACTAACCTGATTGTCAGATGGTTTTTCATAGATGAAATTCAAAGAGTTGCATTTAGAGCAAACAGCATTCGTTTTCCCACAGTAGTGTTGATGTTGTTTCATTATTTCTAACATACCGTGCAAGTTGTTGAATATTCTGCTGGGCTTCCCATACTTTTCTTTTTATATGAATGGTACAAACATATTCTTTGTCTGCCTTAGCTGATGAAGATTCATTCAGCCAATATTGTCTATGATATACAACATCTTGTGCTTGTCTGCCAGCAGTTTCTTGTGGTGTCTCCTGTTGCCAATACCATCTGTGATATTGTGCATCCTGGGCTTGTCTCACGGCACCTTGTTCTGGTGTCTCTTGGTCTCGATGTTGTCGTCGCCTTGGTGTATTTGCGCTTACGACCGACTAAACCCATTTAATAAACGTGAATGAAATAGTTCAGACTGTGACTGACAGACACTGTGAAGTTAATGTGACTGAAGGATGTCACACTATAACTGACAACCTTGTTAACAGAAGTGATTAGTTTCGGTCACACTATGACTGACAGCCTTGAAAGACAGAGAAGTGAATTGCGTCACACTATACTGACAGCCTTGTAGAC
Source organism: Allobates femoralis (assembly GCA_033576535.1). Lineage (NCBI taxonomy): Eukaryota > Metazoa > Chordata > Amphibia > Anura > Aromobatidae > Allobates > Allobates femoralis. The sequence goes on along the minus strand of JARQOC010000003.1, from coordinate 104,538,072 downwards.
AGGAGTGAACTGAAGTCACACTATGACTGACAGCCTTGTAGACAGGAGTGAAGTGAGTCACACTATGACTGACAGCCTTGTAGATAGGAGTGAAGGACGTCACACTGACTGCCAGCCTTGTAGACAGTAGTGAAGTTCGTCACACTGACTGACAGCCTTGTAGACAGAAGTGAAGGAGGTCACACTGACTGACAGACCTAGTAGACAGGAGTGAAGTTTATCACACTATGACTGACAGCCTTGTAGACAGAAGTGAAGGACATCACACTGACTGACATACCTTGTTGATAGGAGTGAAGAACGTCACACTGACTGACAGCCTTGTGGAAAGGAATGAAGTTTGTCACACTGACTGACAGCCTTGTAAACAGGAGTGAAGGACGTCCCACTGCCTGACAGCCTTATAGACAGGAGTAAACTGCGTTACACTGACTGACAGACCTTGTATACAGGAGTAAACTACGTCACACTGACTGACAGACCTTGTATACAGCAATAAACTGCATCACACTGACTGACAGCCTTATAGACAGGAGTAAACTGCCTCAAACTGACTGACAGACCTTGTATACAGCAGTAAACTGCGTCACACTGACAGCATTATAGACAGGAGTAAACTGTGTCACACTGACTGACAGTCTTATAGACAGGAGTAAACTGTGTCACACTGACTGACAAACCTTACATACCGAAGTAAACTGCGTCACACTGACTGACAGACCTTTTAAACAGGAGTGAACTGTGTCACACTATGAGCGGCAGTTCAAATTGCACACCAATATCGCAATTTGAATACTGCGACGCTCATTGGTGGCCGTGGCTGTCGGCAAATAATAAGAGACTTGGCACGCAGTTTGAATGCCGCGTCTCTGATTGGTCGGCGCATAGGGCGACGACCAATGAGAGCTCGCTGCATTCAAACCTCGCGCCGCTTCTCTGATTGGTCACCGCCTACAGCGCCGACCAATCAGAGGAGCAGCGCGCACCATGGCGCACATTGTATCTCAAATATGGTGCCATGGTGTGCGCCGCTATTCTTATTGGTCAACGCTGAACACGGTGACCAATCAGAGGTGCGGCATTCAAACCGCGCGCCGCTCCTCTGATTGGTTGGCGCTGAACGTGACGGCCAATCAGAATAGCGGCGCGCCATGGTGCCATATTTCAAATACATTGTACTCAGTGTATTTGAAATATGGCGCCATGGCGGCGCCGCTATCCTGATCGGTCGCTGCATTCAGTGCCGACCAGTCAGAGGAGCGGCATTCAAACCGCTGACCTCTGTGCCACAGGTAGCCGCGGCTCAGCTCCCGGCTAGCTCGCGCGCTCTGCGGCCACTGTTGGCCAGACGCATGTATCCCGGCGACAGCGGCGCTAGCGCGTCGCTGTCACCGGGCTACAAATTGGTGCGAAATTCAAACTTTTAATTCACGCGCCTATTTGCATAGACTGCGCTCATTGGTGGCCACCTTCGACGGCCACCAATGAGCGACCTCTGTCTGGCGCACGATTTCCGTGACAGACAGACAACATTAGATAATTATATAGTAGATGTCCCATGATTCCATGGAACATGAAGTGGGGATTTTTGCCTGTGATATTTTTAATTTTATCAGTACATAACAACAGAGCCGACATCGGATCCAATGTTGACACAGATCCAATGTCCATAGGCTTCCATGGTAACTTCCAATGGACCACCACGGTTCCACAGTGTCCGTTTTTAGAGATGCAGACCAAAATCGTAGCAGGCTACGATTTTGGCTCTGTGACTAGATCATCGGACAGCATTGGATGGTGCTAAAATCGGATGCCAATAGGGACACATTCGATCTGATCCATTGCCCATAGGGATACATAGGAGGCAAAATCGGATCCGTGTGTATCCTTTTTGACACGGATACACATGGATGCAGCAAAATCGTGATGTGAAGGTAGCCTAACATATCAAAATAATTTCTACAAAAAGGGGAATGCAATTTAATATTTCTTTTGTGATCATTTATGATTGTAAGAATATCAATAAATAATAATAATATTTATTAATTTATTCATAGCGCTATCAATTCCATAGCACTCTACATTCATTTGCAATACTGTCCCCATTGGAGCTCACAATCTAAATATCCTATCAGTATGTCTTTGAAGTATAAGAGAAAACTGTAGAACGCGGAGGAAACCCATGCAAACACAGGGAGATCATACAAATTCTTTGCAGATGTTGTCCTTGGTGGGATTTGAACCCAGGACCCCAGCACTGCAAGGCTACAGTGCTAACCACTAAGCCATGTATCACAAAAATAAGAGGCAAAAAATATAATATCTGAACGAGAACATTTTTTAGAGCTGTTAAAAGTGCATCTACGTTAAAACCGAAAATATGCCCGTTCAGTAACAGGGGAATACAGCTCTGAACTGGAAAAGAGTAACCATCTTTTTAATGTTTACTTTATAAATCAATGAGAGTGGCTTCACACTTGCGTTCACCTGCGCTGCGCACTGCGGCGGGTGAACGCAAGCCGAGAGCAAGCACCGCGCGTCCCTATGTTTAACATGGGTACACACGGTGTATGCGCTCGGCTGCGGATGGCCGTGCGCACCCATTGCTCCTCATGTGTGATTTGTACGCATGCTGATGCTTGCGCACAAATCACACATTCTCGTCAGTACCATGAATGCAACATGTTGGAAAATAGCATACAAAAATGCAATGAAAAAACGCAAGTGACCTAAATTTATTTAATAGGTACAGAAATTGTTCGGATATTCTGTAACATCAAAAACTCACCAAATCATGGGAACAAAACCTATCGTTGAAATTAGTTTATTAGCCAAATTATTGGTATAAATATCACTTTATTTGGAAATATAATGTTTAAAAAATTATAGAAAGTATACATAAACAAGATCAAAAAATCACTTTAAAATTCTATTAGATACCATACCATCCCTCAATTTTTATATTTATATTTTATATTATAAGACATCAACCATATTTTATGAGCATTTATACCAATATACACCAGTACATTTATCTCTCCTGATATCCAAGCTGGTAAAAAACAAACAAACCAAAGTGCAAAGTGCACGTGGAAAGAAATTTATGTTAAAAACACGTGAAATGTGAAAAAAAAAAAAAAATTGATATCACTCCACCATTAAAGTTCATAGTAAAAAGTGCAAAAACAATGTACACTAAAATAGTGTTTACAGGTATGAAAGTGTAAACTTAATCCATTAAAGTGATAACAATTGCACTAATAAAAATATATAAAAGTGCCAAATTTATATAGTGTATATCTTGTATCAGTAAGGTATCAGGAGACAAACACTTTATTTCACAGTGTATATTTGGCATCTCACTAGGACAGAAAGATCCACCCCATGGATATCAAAACTGGGACCATATATATGATTAAATGTAGGACACAGTGTGTAACAACGACAGGGTCAGTCTGGTCACAATTTGTGACTATTGCATATGCTGGATAAACTAATCCACAAACTGCCCTGAAAAAACACACTTTCTCACAAACAGTTCCAAGATGGAAAAAACAACAGGTCTCTGCATATCCTGGATACAATCTATTATCCTAGTTAGGCTGGGGTCACACATAAGCCCTTGGTCCGTTTTTGGCTTCAGTTTTGTCATTTTTTTTTTCTAAGTCCAAAAACTGACAGAAAAACGGATTGGATGTAATAAACACCCTGTCCGTTTTTTTCTGGACCTCAAAACATTGCTCTGTCCGTTTTTGAGCCAAAAACGTTGCTAGCAACGTTTTTGGCATCAGTTAAAAAACGCATGCGTTAAAAAAAAAGGCACCACGTTAACGCATGGCACATATAGGCACCTGCGTTAACACATGCGTTTTTAATGAAAAAATGACTAAGTGCAAAAACGTTCAGAGGTGCCTATATGTGCCATGCGTTAAAAAGCACCCCAAAAAAAACGGATTGGTGATGAAAATCACTTCCAAAAACTGACTTCTATGTGTGACCCCAGCCTTACAGCTATTAAGCAGAGCTGTTCTGGTGCAGCCACTGGCCATGTTCACACTCACCTGCGCTTTTGGCACTCTCTGCGTTTTTTGGCAGTTTTCCAAAAACGCAGGTGCGATAACGCAGGGTGCTATTGAGTGTAGCTGCGTTTTTCAGCTCCACTTGCGTTTTGTCCCCCAGTCCAAAAAACGCTGCATGCAGCGTTTTTTGGGTGTTGGAAAAAAACGCAGGGGTGGTTTCCCAAAAACGCATGCGTTTTTTTAACATGGGGCCCTATGGGAAATGCAAGCGTTAACGCAGGACACCTATAGGCACCTGCGTTAACGCATGCGTTAACGCTAGCGTTTTTAAAGTGCTCAGTTAAGCACCCTGCATTAACGCTAGCGTTTTTGCCTGCGTTTTTGGCCAAAAAATGACTTAGTCCAAAAAAGTGTCAAATCTTTTCAGACACACAAGGGACACTTTTTGGAACTTTTAGAAAAACGCAGGTGGTTTTTTTCCTGCTAAAAAAAACGCAAATTGAGTGCGAACAATGCCACTGAGTTACGTGAGTGCCAGTATACATATGTTAGGCTGGGGTCACACATAGAAATCCGTTTTTGGAAGTGATTTCCATGACCAATCCGGGTTTTTTTTGGGTGCTTTTTGAGCCTCCTACACCCCTGGACGTTTTTTAACCCCTTCACGACCTAGGACGTTGTGCAACGTCCTGTGTTTCTGCCTGTTAACGACCCAGGACGTTGCACAACGTCCTGGCAGATTTGAGCTGCTGCAGCTCCTGTGAGTGGGGTCGCTCAGGTGTCACAGATGCTGCTGCTCTGTGACAACCTGTAGATGACCCCACAGGGGGTGGATTAACCCCCCCATGCCCAGGACCCCTCCGATCGGCAGTTTAAAAGTGAAACTGCCGATCGGAGGAAATCATAGGGATTCACCCCTCCAGATCTGATTGGAGCTCTCCAATCAGATCTGGAGGGGCGGATCGGCAAGTGCCCACCCCTCCTCAGCCCCCTCCAGCTCCATGACTCACAGGGCCCCCCCCCACCGTCCTCCTAAACCGCCCACCCCCCCTCTATAATTAGGAATATGCCGGTGGGCTGCACCTGCCGGCAACACTGTCCGGTCCCCTGCAGTGGTGGTCCCCTCCAGGCTGCCCCCACCTCCGGGCCCTGTGCCTGGCCCCCCCCCTCACCTCCTGCAGCGGGCTGCACACTTCGGTGCACCCGCCGCTGCAGCCGCCCTGCCGCCGCCGCTGCTGGCCTCCTCTGCCGGCCGGTCTGTGGCCCCGCCTCCTCTCCCGGCCTCCTCCTGCTCATCGGTGGAACGAGGGAGGTAAGTATGTATGTATGTATCTATGTATGTATGTATGTATGTATCTATCTATGTATGTATGTATCTATGTATGTATATATGTATCTATGTATGTATGTATCTATGTATGTATGAATGAATTAATAAATTGATGGATGGGTGAATGGATAGATGGATGGGGGGTGCAAGCGTGGACGTGTGCGTGCGTGGACGTGAGCGTACATGAGTGTGCGTGGACGTGAGTGTGCGTAAACGTGTGCGTGCGTAGACGTGTGCGTGTGTGGACACGTGTGTGGACGTGTGCGTGTGTGGACACGTGTGTGGACGTGTGCGTGCATAGATGTGTGTGTGCATAGACGTGTGCGTGCGTGGATGTGTGCGTGGATATGCGTGGATGTCAGCGTACGTGTGTGGATGTGTGTGGATGTCAGCGTGGATGTCAGCGTGCGTGCGTGGATGTCAGTGTGCGTGCGTGGATGTGTGCATGTCAGTGTGCGTGCTTGAATGTCAGTGTGCGTGCGTGGATGCCAGCGCGCGTGGATGTCAGCATGCAAGGATGTCAGCGTGCGTGGATGTGCGTGCGTGGATGTGCGCATGCATGGATGTCAGTGTGCGTGCATGGATGTCAGCGTGCTTGAATGTCAGCGTGCGTGCGTGGATGTATGTGTGGATGTGCGTGGATGTGGATGTGCGTGCGTGGATGTCAGCGTGCGTGAGTGGATGTGTGCGTGCGTGGATGTGTGTGTGGCTGTGGATGTGAGTGCGTGGATGTGGGTGCGTGGTTGTGTGCGTGCATGGATGATGGGTGCATAGGTGAATGGATGGGTGCAACAAGGGATCAGGTGTCCTCTTGTTGTAGTCTCTGGGATCATAGTCATGGTGCACTGTATGACAGGTCATTGTCAAACAGTGCACCATAACTCTGACCCCATAGACTGTAGGACGAGGACACTTCATCCCTTGCTGCAGTCTCTGGATTGACCAGAGGCGATCGAGCGTCGTTGGACCTTCGTTGTGGACTACGTCGGAGGCGATCGAGCGTCGTGGGACCTTCGTTGTGGACTACGTCGGATCTTTATAATAAAGATGGAGTCCGAATTTTGTTTGTGTTATTTTTTTCAAATAAAAAGATTTTTCTCTGTGTGTATTTTCTGACTATTTACCAGAGATTCCTAATGGCAGGTCTAATATTGGCCCTATATTATGAATCTCGGGCTTAGTGCCAGCTGCCAATAAAAAGCTGGCATTAACCCCTTTATTACCCAGTTTGCCACCGGCACCAGGGCAACTGGAAGAGCATGGGTACAGCGCCAGAAAATGGCGCTTCAATGAATGCGCCATTTTCTGGGGCGGCTGCGGGCTGCAATTCGCAGCATGGGGGGCCCAGAACGCTTGGGCCTCTCCATGATGC